>CAUYLG010025706.1:0-188370 GCA_963573385.1 Cacajao melanocephalus
AGGCTGAGGCGGGCAGATCACGAGGTCAAGAGATGGAGACCATCCTGGCCAACATGGGGAAACCCTGTCTCTACTAAAAATACAAACATTAACTGGGCGTGGTGGCACACGCCTGTAGTCCCAGCTACTTGGGAGGCTGAGGCAGGAGAATCGCTTGAACGCAGGAGGCGGAGGTTGCAGTGAACAGAGATCCCGCCATTGCACTCCAGCCTGGGTGACAGAGCGAGACTCCATCTCAAAAAAAAGGGATTTAGGTCTGGATTCTGGCCAATGCCAGTCTACTAATCTCTCCAACTTCCCAAGAGGCAGTCAGATCAGGGAAATTAAGCAAGACATCAAGGAGATAATACAAGTTGCAGCGAAATATTCACCTACTGCTCCTTGCAGTCTGTGCTGTGATCTTCAAGGTGTGCCAACCGATATCTTAACACACCTACAGAGTCGTCAGGGCAGTTTGGTTATCGGAAGATAAACATAGAAAGAGAAGCAACAACCCCATTTCATGATGGGGTTGCACCATGTCAGGGTAGGACATTTGGTCACTCCTCAGTGGTCAAGGCAAATATTCTATATGTAACATACTCTGCTTCTTAAAAGCAGATTAAAATTAAAAATTAAAAATAACCTTTATCTATTCTTTCTGTTCCCACCTAAGTTATAGTAAAAAAAAAATAATGTTTTCTATTTAACTTGAAGTTTGAGGATTGAAAAAAACACATTTTCCTTTTAAGTCCCTTTTAATTCTGGTTAGGCCCTCAAGGTGTTATCATAGACAGAAAATTTACTGAATCATTAGTGACAAGTTTTTGACAAATCCAGTCCTAGGATTAACCCCAGCTTTAAGATTATCCTCAGCAGCTATGAAGAGCCACTGAGAAAACATCCCCCACTCTGAAGCTTAACTCAACAATTTAGAAAACGTTGTTTTTCTTCCACTTCCTGATAAAGATTCATTTCTTATCAGAAGATTGTTTTGAGGGCCCATAATAGGTGGGTAAAGAATCCTAACTGAAGCTACATTTAGTGTAAACTCTTGCCAGCCTGTAGTTTTCAAGGTAAGTTGCCTGTCCCTTCTGGATGTTTGTTCTTTAGAAAATCAGAAGCAGAGGCCAGGCAGCAGGTCGCGCTGCTGTCTTTGCCAGCACAGATCTTTTCTGCTGAACTCTGTACTACTCCTTGTCAATCCCTAGTGTTAATTTAGGTTAAAGAAAATGTAATGATCGCATCAGTAAATGCAAGGTCAGACTGTCATCTGAAGGGTTTTTTGTTTTGTTCCATTTTTACTCGGAGGTCAGAATGTCATCAGGTACAATAAAGATTTAGCTTTTTTTTCTTCTTTGGATTGTGCCCAGAAAGACCAAGCACAATCTGAACATTAAGCGATTAAAAAAAAAAATAGATAAGTGACCTTGGACAAGTCACCTTACCTCTCAATGATTTTGTTTTATGGAAGGTGTGTGTGTCGATGGGGGTGTGTGTGTGTCGGGGAGGGGTACTGCTAAGGTTCCCTAGGGCTACCTGCAGCTTTACTATGCCTGGTTAGAATGCCAGGCAGGTTGTGGAGAGTGGGGAGCTGGAGACCCCCAACTTCTCTGAGTGCCAAGTCACACATCAGACACTTTGGAAATACCCGTTCCATGAAGACCCTACACAGATCCCACCAGGCTGGGCTCGGAAGAACAGAAACTACGCAAAGAAAGGGACATTAAGAGTTCTGGGGGATGACAGTGCCTCCACTAGCACATGACAAGTGACAGGCAGGTAAATAGGTAGCAGACAGGCCGAGACTCCGAGCCCCCCAGGGGTGCCCCTCTCCGGGAAGAGCCCCCGAAAGCACCGGCCCAATCCCCCACCCCACCAAGCCCGCCCTATCGCCTTCCCCGCCACCTAAAAGCCCCCGGTCCTGCGTAACGTTGCGGATCCTTCCCAGCCTCCCGTCCGCTCCTCCTCCCGCCAGGCTCCGCTCGGGGCCGGTCCCCCGCCCCCACGCCGCAGCCCGGGCCAGCGGGGCCCGCCGCGGTGGCGTTCGCAGGCGCTGCCGCATTGGCCGCTGCGGCACGGACGGCGCAGCCTCAGGCGCGGCCCGGCACAGGCGCCGGCGGTCCCGGCGAGCTCGCAGCCCGGCGAGGCGCCGGTCCACCCATGGCCCTTGGGCCGCGGCCCCTGCGCCCACCCCTGCGCGTCGCCTCCGTAGCTCGCCCGGGGCCGCCGAGCCCCCGACACGGGCGAGATGCTGAACGGCGCAGGCCTGGACAAGGCTCTTAAGATGTCCCTGCCGCGGAGGTCGAGGATCCGCTCGTCCGTGGGTGAGTTGGGAGGGGCGCGGCGGGGGAGGGTGGGCCCGGGGCGGGGGCGGCGCGGGGCGCGCCTGCGGTTATGCGACACTGCACCGCCCGCACCTTGCTCCCCTCCCTCGGCTCCCCTCCCTGGCTCCCTGGGCTGCAGGATCCGCCGACGCCGCGCGCTGGCCGTGCGGGGTCTGGGCGCCGCTGCACCTGCGGGGCCAAAAGGCCCCCAGCCTGGGCGAGGGGAGCGGCGGGCGTCAGAGACCCCCGGCCCGTCCCTGGGACAGATATGTGTGTGTGTGCATATGTGTCTGCGTGCGCGCGCCGGTGTGTGTGTGCGCGCCCCGTGCGCGTGCCCGTGCTCCCCTACGCACGGATGCGGCTCAGGGATGCGACCGAGGCGGCAGTCCCCGCGGTGCTGGGCACGGTTTGGCCGCGCAGAGAAGATCTAGCCTTCTCCGCCGGTCGCCCGCACCGCAGTGCTGCAGAGCTCAAAGGCAGCGGGGGAGAAGGCATCCGAAGGGGCCCTCGAGTGATTCTCACCACTTGCTGCCCCAGGTCCTCGCGCGCGCACAGCCGCGACGCACTGGCTTATGACCTTCCGTGCAGCCACCTGGAGACGAACACACACACACCGCACGCGCGCGCACACACAGGCACATACACGTGCACACACAGGCACATACACGTACACACGCACGCGTGCACACACACCCTGCCTGCAGCCGCCTGGGCGTTGGAACTCTAAACCTAAACCTAAAGCAGAAAACGCATATGCCACCCCCCCCACCACCACTCACACTGCTAGAGGCCTGCGTTCTATGATTATAGAGCACGTTTAGAAACCGCGATGTCGTGAGCCGGATGCCATGTGGCTGTGACACTTGATAAGGTTACCTAGACCATTAGCTAATGCAAGCTTGAAAGAGGAGCCTCAAAAATGATTTCGTACCGTTTCAGGACCGCGGCAAGTTTGCAGGCAGATCTTTGACATGAGGAAGGTGGAGGGTGTACAGTTTGGAGCTGGGGTCACTTGTCTTCGTGCTTTTCTATGTGTTTTGAGAAAATAGGCGCATAACAATTTAAGCGACTTTTGTATTTCTGTAGTTGAGTAACCTGAGAGGGAAGCAAGCTTATCAGGTAATTTAAGCCAACGTTTGTTAAACTTGAGTAAAGTCAGGGCACTCTCACATTCGTTCTGAGGAGGATTCCAGCCTGAAGGGGTCACAGGGCGCAGGGTCAATACTAAATAGTGGGGAAGAGCTGCGGCAGAGAGACAGTGGGAGGGCGCAGTCATACAGGTGTGGGGGTTTCCCAAGGTGGAGGCAGCGCGACGAGACCTGGGGATACCTGGTCTGAACCTCTGCAGGTGGAGCCAAAGGCAGTTGCTCATGGTTTGGATGTGGGGCTTCAGTACGAGAAAAGAACCAAACATGGCTGTGAGAATGTTGGTCTGAGACACCGGAAGAATGCACCCCTTGCTGAGATGGGGAAAGTGCAGAGGACCAGGGTTCCCTTCTGCAGAGAGGGAGGGTGTGAAGAGTTTGGTATGAAATGCCTACTATAGAGCCAAGAGGAGATGATTAGTAGAGGGTGGGATTTATGAGTCTGGGGCTCTGGGGAGTGTGCAAGGCCAGACACACAGATTCAAGAGTCATCGGCAGGACCAGCTCCAAGAGTGTTTGCCCCGCAGCTGCAGAGTCTGGCTCTTGGAAGAGTCTGCACTTGCTTGGATGTTCTGCATGATGTTACTGTCTTGAAAGTCTTCATTTTTGAACAAGGGGCCTACATTTTCATTTTACATTGGCCCCTAAGAATTATGTGATCAGTCACAGCTGTCAGTGGGTATAGAAAAGAGGGGTCTTTGGATAGAGTCCTGGGCACTCTAACGTTGTGAGGCCGGGGAGATGAGGGACACCAGAAAGGGCCTGAGAGGATGGCCAGGGAGGTCATTGAGAGGGGGTGCTCAAAACTCAGTGAGGAGATGTTCAGGAAGGGGTGGGGTGTCCGCTGCCCAGTGCTGCTGAGCTCAATGAAGATGAGGCTGGAGACCTGTCGTGTAAGTGGAGGTCACTGGCGATCTTGAAAAGAGCTGTTAACATGTCGTAGTGAGGAAGAATGCCTAAAAGAGTAGGTGTAAGAGAGTAACAGGACAGGAACTGGAAACAGCAAGTCTAACAAACTCTTTTGGGTGAATGTGGCAGAAAAGGGAGGGGGAGAAGGAGATTGAGTGATAGCTGGAGGAAGATGTGAGTTCAAGAGAGGTGGTTTTGTTTTGACACTGTCCTGCAGTCTGACGGCATGAACATCAGCGCAGGGAGCTTGTAGGGTGTGGGCGGAAGGCAGTGATCTGAGAGTAACCAGGAGGAGCAGGATCCTCCTAGCAGAGCAGTTAAGGCAGGAAGTTTCAGGAATAGTCCGAGGGATGGGGTGTGAGGGATCTTGCTGATGATAGGCTGAAAGTTCCAGGAGACAGAGTGGAGGCTCTGAGATGGGGTCTATTTAGAATATTTGCATTATGTATGGGGAAGAAAGAGGATCTGCATAGTGTGGGCTCCTGAGGACACTGATGGTACATGGGGCAAAGGGCCTGACAATCGTGTACTCCCATAAAAATACTAAACAAAGATGCGTGTTTTTAAATGAAGGTATCTACTTCTCATCTTTAAAAAATAAACTAGTGATGGAAGGATTACAGATCGCAGTCAGCTTCAAGATTATATGCTAAACTGTATACTGTTTTTCAAAATGGTTCTGGCGTAATTTCTTGTCATATTCAATTGCACTTTGATCAGTTTTACGTTTCCCCAAATATCGACTTGGTGCCAGTGTGTCTCATTTTACCAAATGATGAAAATCCAAAGATTTGTGAGCATGGGGGTCCTCTTGCCCTGGCGGAGCTTACAGTCTGCTCAGGGTGGAGCCCCTTGGAATGGAAACAAAGTCAGTGGCAAATACATATCAGTGGCTTCTTTGTGCCAGGCACGGTTGTAGGTGCTAGAGACGGAGCAGTGAGCACAGCAGTGTGTCTCATGGAGCTTATGGTCTAGGCGATGATTACAAGGCACGTGGGAAGAGCTCTCAACTCTCTTCTGTCACCTTGACCCAAATGAGTAAGGAAATTAAGTGCGTGCATGTGAATGTGGGTGTCGGGGGTTGCAGGAGGAGAGCAGTGGGGACACAAAGGAAGGAAGTTGCTTTCTGTGGACGACGGCCTCAGTGCTGTCTAGGGCAGAAGCTCTTCCCTGTCTTACTGGATTTCTGGGCTTGGTGAAAGAACAGCCAGGCAGGAAATGTGCAGACCAAATGCAGAACACAGAGGACTACAGACCTTCTAGAAACTGCTCCTGGAGCCCTCCTCTGAAGTCCACACCCTGCTCAGCCTGCCCTCTGCTGGTCATCAAAGGTGTTTTTTTTTGTGTGTGTTTTGTGTTTTTGCCAGAACAACCTGTCCCAAGTTTCAAGGAGGAGAATCAAGGCAGCTGAAAATACAAGCAGCGCTAATGTGAGAATGTAAGAGCTGGAGGATGTCTCAGAGATGGTCTAATCCCTTCACTTTACAAATGAAAAATCAGTTCAGAGAAATTCCTTACTTGCTGTGTAATTTCTGTCAGGACCAGCTAATTAGCAAGTCCTGTGTGGTTCTTACAGCCCACCTGCCTAGTTCAATATCAGATCTAAGTGGAACAGAATACATTCATTGATTCTATATTGTTTTCTCTTCCTTGATAGGAAATAAAGACAATAATCTAATTTCTCCTGCTTCCATTTCCTATACCACCCTGTATGTGTTCAGTAAATACAGTTTTACTCAACTGTGTCATGGGCAACTTTTGGACTTGGTCTAAGGGTCTAGATTCTGTTTGGAAGTTTCTTAAGGGCAGTACACTTAGGGGTTAAAACCCCAGACTTTAAAGAGAATTGAATTCAGGTTTTAAAACTGTCATTTCAGGCCAGGCGCGGTGGCTCACGCCTGTAGTCCCAGCATTTCGGGAGGCCAAGGAGGGCGGATCACCTGAGGTCAGAAGTTCGAGACCAACCTGGCCAACATGGTGAAACCCTGTCTCTAACAAAAAAAAAAAAAAAAAACACAAGAAACTGTCATTTCTACCTATGTGACATTCAAAAGGTTCATTTACTTATGTTACGGATAACAGAGTAAAAAGTTAAAGAATTTTTAACTTCTGTTAAAAATAAGAGTAGGTACTTCATGGGTGGTTGTAGCGGTCTGTGGGTATGTGCATAAAAGTGTGCGCATTAATTGACACATGAAAGATCATATCGACAACATGTCAGATCTCTCCCATGCTGCCCATCGTCATCTAAGGCAAAGTCCTCCATCTAGGTATTTATTCCACGGAACAGAAAAATTGGCAAAAACTTTCGTTATTATTTTCCCCTCTGAATCTAATGATGGAGGCTTAACTGGGAGAGGACCGCATTGTCATCCCAGGAGAATTTAAGTGTTCTTTTACTCTCATTATCCTGTGTAAATGGTTACAGGAATAAGCACCTACTCACCAGGAGCTCTGATTCTGGATAGAGCGTTCATCCTCTAGTGGCTCTGAAGGTCATCACCTTCTGTTGAAAGGAGTCCTGCCTGCAAGGCTGTCTTCTACCCCACAGGTGGCCAATACGCGCCTCTGTGGACGGCTTCCGTTGTTCAGTAATTGATTTTACATTTACAACGGATGCATTATTATCTTAAACCCTCCTCGGACGGAGGTGCCAGCTAGACAAATGGAGTATTTTACGGTTATTTTCTAAAACGTTTTTAAGCATTTATGAGAGGAAGTATATACGATGCCTCTAAAGAAGGGTCTCTATTCTTCCTCCTTGGGTTTTTACATTTACTAAATATAACTTCTGGTCAATACCACACTGGATACAAGATGTTATTTACATCCACTTAGGCTGGGAAAAGTGCTCAGCACAAATGTTAACAACCATTAAGAAGGACTAAAAATAAAAGTGATCTCACCTCCATGCCCTGGGAGTTTCTCCCCATCATCATCAAGGGCAAACACAGAAAGAGGACCTACTCCAGGACAAGAGAGAGCCCTTCCAGGAGTAGAGCAAGGAGTGGGGACCTGTCACACCCCAGTGGCTGCCTGGGTTTGCCTGCACAGATGTGTCGTAAAAGTACATGGATGGGCTGGGTGTGGTGGCTCACGCCTGCAATACCAGCACTTCGGGAGGCCAAGACGGGTGGATCATTTGAGGTCAGGAGTTCAAGACCAGCCTGGCCAACATGGTAAAGCCCTGTCTCTCCTAAAATACAAAAATTATCCAGGTGGTAGTGATGCATGCCTGTAGTCCCAGCTACTCTGGAGGCTGAGGCAGGAGAATCACTTGAGCCTGCGAGGCAGAGGTTGCGGTAAGCCAAGATTGCACCACTGCACTCCAGTCTGGGTGACAGAGTGAGACCCTGTCTCAAACAAAACAAAACAACAGTAATGAATGGCCAAGACTCATGCATGTAATTTCAGCACTTTGGGAGACACTTTAGGCCAGGAGTTTGAGACCAGCCTGTACAACATAGTGAGACCCCATCTCCATAAAAAATTTATAAATAGCCAGGTATTGTGGCCCATGCCTGTAGTCCCTGCTACTTGAGAGGCTGAGGCAGAAGGATCGCTTAAGCCCAGGAGTTCGAGGCTGCAATGAGCTATTGCACCACTGCATTCCAGCCTGGACAGCAGAGCAAGACTCTTTCTCTAAAGAAAAAAAAAGAGCACAGGAATGATGCTGGTTACTCCTCAGCTGTGATGGGGGAGGGCTCACTGGGTCCAATATTACCATAGATACATGTGTGCGTGTTTATGAGCATACGTCACTTGCTCTGATGGTTCATCTCTTCTCTCCCTCCCTCCCTGCCCCTGTAAAACTTATCGTCTAATATTTAATCATATTTCATCCTAAAAAGTGATCTAATCCTCATTAATTCTTTTTTTTTTCTGGATTTTTCATTTTTGTTTTGTAATCATTAGTTTACAATTACTGTCCATTTTGCTTTCCATCACAATCATTCCAAGCTGAGTGTAGAAAAAGCTGCATTCAGGAATATGGTAAAATGTTACGGGAAGATTTATGCCGTTTTGATTGGATTGTTTCAGGTTGCCTGAATTTTTAATACCCCTTTCTTGTCACAGAGAAGAGAACTTTGTTATTTTTTGGCTTTCACTGGAGTTCTCACTTCAGAGTTGGTTAGTATGGGTTTCTGCTTTCCAAGCTGACATGTTTTTTTTCTTTTCCGCATCTGTTCCATATACAGGGTGAATAGCTACAGGGTTCCAAAGCTGGGAGTGAAGCAGCTCCTTCGCGTATTCCTCGCTAGCCAGCATAACTGACAGCACTTGGCTGTCTCTGTCCCTGCCCTCCTAGTTCCGAAGGGACTCTAGCTCTGCCCACCTGATACTGTGCCACTGATGACAGGCAGTGCTGGTGGGAAGAGAGCAAAGGTAGTGAGTCTGGTGGTGTGAGAATAAAGGTAATTACTAATACGCCTTTAGTGTTTTTTATACACTTATCTTACTGATCCTCACACCATCCCTCTCAGAAATATATTATTCTTGCCTCCCATTTAAAAATATACATATTTGCATACTTTTCTAAGAAAAAGCAGGAGAGAATAAATACTCCAGATAGGAGAAATTTCTGTTTCTTCCCTCCTCTTTCGCAGAGAATGTTAAGGCAGGCTCATTAATTTTGATTCAGAGGTTTCGCATTCAGAAGTAAGTGTTCCCGTCTTGTGTAATCTTTTGCCAAATCATCAGCAATGTACATTTCACACATTGCAGGGAAGCATCTGAGTGCTCCTTCTCCCATTTCTATCTCTAGAGATACCATGTAAGCCATACGCAGCACTGAGGATCCCAGGATTACTGTAAATATTTTAAGCACATTACGGAGACTGATTACATGGGAAACTAGGGTAAGCAAACTACTCTATGGAGTGAGTGAGTACTTCTCTATGCTGACATTTGGAATCTCATTCCAGATATTTAGTTCAAAGACAGTTGCTTTTTTCACGGTCGTGATATGTTAATATCAGGGAGCAGTTCATTCATATTCAAAGGCGAGAACAGTGGCCCGGCTGATGATGTATTCAGTTGGTGCCCCATGGGATCAGGCCACTTATCGGTTATTTTTAGCCACATAATGATTATCCTTATTTAAGTGTCTTCCGTTTTCTTTTTGTTGTCTTTATTCTAATGCATTGAGGAAATGTAACTTTGGTTTTAAAATGGCAGAATTTTTGTTTTTAAACCCTCAAAGCAGTAGTTACGGTATATGTAGTAAACAAACTAAGCGGTCTTCCATCCTCTGAGATCTCAGGAGACTCAAGAACGGGCCCTGCTAAATGTGTAAGATAGTGTGCCGTTTTTTAAGCATCTCCTGCCCTAACATGCCACGTCCCCAAATTACTCCGCAGTCCATTTCTGCTGGATGGAATAATAGAAATAAACAGTTTTTCTAGGTCTTTCTATTTTCATGTTACCCCTTCCTGAAGCTTGGAAATATTTCAACTTGATTGAACTCTTCTGCTGTCTGATTTTCTGGTGTTCAAGTTTGGGAAAATTTTCTTTTTCTTTTTTTTGAGACAGAATCTCGCGCTGTTGACCAGGCTGGAGTCAAGCGATTCTTCTGCCTTAGCCTCCTGAGTAGCTGGGATTACAGGCACGTGCCACCACACCAAGCTAATTTTTTTTTGTATTTTTAGTAAAGACAGGGTTTCATCGTGTTGGTCAGGCTGGTCTTGAACTCCTGATCTCATGATCCACCTGCCTCGGCCTCCCAAAGTGTTGGGATTACAGGCATGAGCCACTGCACCCGGCTGGGCAAATTTTCTAGAAAGGAAGACATCAGTGTGGGAAGGCAACTGAGAAGGGTTCTTGGGTAAGAATGAACTGGGCTGGATGCAAATACAGGGATGAGTGAAGATTGTAAATGAAGTGCACAGTTAGGGCCTGTTATCATACTCCAGGTGCAAAATAATGAAGCCTGAACCTGTGCTGCATCAGAGAAAAGTGCAGGTGATGATAGAAAACAGCTGGGTTGCAATCAAGCCATACAATTGGAAACGAGGGAGATGAGAGATGAGGGAGGAGCTTTCCCTGGTCCTGGGCAAGTAGAATTGTTGAGCTTGTATCTTGCTTGTCTAATATTTGTCCTTTAGAGAGCCGAGATACTTTGTACAGAGTAGGCAATACTTTGTAGAGTAAGATTATTAAAGTTGAAGGTTACTCTACAGGTCTATGCCATGTAGCAGAGTGGCCGCCAGCTGCAGGTGGCTAAAGAAATGGTGAGTCACGGTTGAGCTGGGCTGTAATGGGAAAATATGCACTGGATTTCCGAGACTTAGTATGAAACAGGAAAGTAAAACAGTTCATTCATAATGTTTTCTGCTTATTATATATCGAAATAATATTTTGGATGTGTGAGGTTAAATAAATATAGTATTCAAATGATTTTATGTATTCCTTTTTACTTTTTTGGTGCAGTTGCTAGAAAGTTTAAAATTGTATATGTGGTCTGCATTATATTTCTATTGGTGAACACTATCATAAATCACCTAGTCCAAATATTTTAATTGATTACTTATGGAATTGCAGACTTTCAGAAATAAAATTATCTGACAGTCAAGGTCCTCATTGCTACATAGGGAAACCAAGGCCATGAAAGGTGAAGTTCCAGGGACTTGCCTGATCTTCCAAGGATAGTACCAGAATGAAAGAACTAAAGCCATGTCTTTAGATTCCCTGAGTATTTAAAATGTTTTTCTGTTCCCTGCCCCCTCCCTCCAGCATTTTTTGCAGGGTTATTTATCTTTCTCTTAGTGAAATCTCCCTCGGGCACACTCTAAGATACCCACCTTAAGTTAATTTTGAAAATGAGCTGGGTCATGGCACGAGGAAATACTATTACATTTCTCTGAACCTAATTTCTAATAGAATCTAGTTGCTTGAGTCTTTTAGTAATGTCTTTTATTATCAGTCAGTATTTATGGAGAGGATCTTCAACACATTCACTATTTATGATTAATCTCACTTTTGACTGCATGACAAATCTTAGTGCCCTACCCAACAACCTTCTTTAAGACCAGTGGGCATCTCAGCAGCAATTTTTTTCTTCTCAGAGAAGAGACCAGTCATTGATTGGAGTTGAGTACTTTTTAAAGTAATAGATTTAAAAACGTTTTCCTGTTAGTGCACATTTTCTCCCTAATATATTACTTTCTCAAATAAGTCTGTCAGAAAAATGGAGGAAGTAAATACAAAAGAGAAAAAGTCTGAACAGATGGTGTTCAAACGCCCTTGGGTTGTGAGTGGCTCTGAGTCCTGCTAAGTAGACAAAGGTCGATTTTATTACCAGGGGGTGCTGCTGGACTTTTAAAATTGTTCAAGACTGAGTTTTTAGGAATTTTGTTTAAACTATATTGATGAAATTATGGGCTGTGATAATAAGCACAGTGACGGCAATGAAGATAATACCGTGTGATGATTAGTCGTCTGATAACTTGTATCAGTGTGCGGTTACTTTGATTTCACTCATAATTTGTGTGTCCATGTAATGAGAGCTGTGTTGTCTGCAGTCTGTGATATTTTTCAGTGGAGATCTTGGCCTGATGAGCATGGGTATAGAGTATGGCTGTAGAGCCCCAGGATAGGAGAGCTAGTCTGGAGTTCTGAGACCATCTGCCAGGCTCTTTTGAGCAGGATGATATATTGACAATATATTACAGGGCAATGTTGGCAGTGCTGTGCAGAGGAAGTGGAGATGCTCTCTGTGTTAACACTGTGATGTCTGTGTTAACACTGTGAATTTAGCACCATAGTTCACACCACGACATCACACTGTATCACACTGTGACAAAGTATAATGACATGTATCCCCCAGTGTAGTATCATACTGAAGAGTTTCACTGCCCTAAAAATCCCCAGTGCTCCACCTGTTTATCCCATCCCTCCTCTCTAACCTCTGGCAACCACTGATCTTTTTACTGTCTCCATAGTTACAGTTTTGCTCTTTACACAACGTCATGTAGTTAGCATCATACAGTGTGAAGCCTTTTCAGACTGGCTTCTTTTTTAGCAATGTGCAGTTAATGTTCCCCCATGTCATTTCATGGCTTGATAGCTCATTTCTTTTTATTGTTGAAGAATACTCCATTGCCTAGATGTACTGCAGTTTATTTATCAGTTCACCTATTGAAGAACATCTTGGGTGCTTTCATTTTTTTGAAATTATAAATAAAGCTGCTATAAACATTCCTGTGCAGGTTTTTGTGTGGACATAAATTTTCAAGTCTTTTGGGAAAATGCCAAGGAGTGTGATTGCTGGTTCATATGCTAGGAGTATGTTTAGTTTTGGAAGAAACTGCCAGATTGTCTTCCAAAGTGGCCGTAGCATTTTGCATCCCCACCAGCAACAAATGAGGGTTCCTGTTGCTCCACATCCTCACCAGCATTTGGTGCTTTCAGTGTTTTGAATCTCAGCCATTCGATAAATGTGTAGCGGTATCTCATTGCTTTTTAAATGTGTAATTCTCTCATGACGTATGACGTTGAGCATCTTTCCATATTTAATTGCCGTCTGTATATCTTCTTTGGTGAAATGTCTGTTCAGATCTTTTGTCCATTTTTTAATTGGGTTGTTTTCCTGTTTTTGAGTTTGAAGAGTTCTTTGTATATTTTGCATACCAACTCTTTAAAAAAAGATCAGAGAGAATGTTTTCCAAATATCTTCTCCCCGTCTATGGCTTGTCTTTCATTCTCTTAACAGTGCCTTGCAGGGCTGAAGTTACATTTTAGCAAAATCCAACTTATCAATGTGTTCTTTCATGAATTATACTTCTGGTGTTTCAAGTTTTTTTTTTTATACTTTCCCTTAGCTTTTTGAAATTATACATTTAAATTTATTCTTTGAGAGGGTATACTTAAATTATAAATATAGTATTTACATACTTTGTCCCCATTGTTAGGCTGGAGTTAATTAGTATATATATATATATATATATATATATATATATATATATATCCTTTTCCTCTCCTTAGTGACCTCCTTTAAACAAAAAGAAGGCAAAATCCTTGACACAGTTTTACCCCCTGCCCCCGACTCTCTTCTGTTTTCTTCCTGGTCATAGTCACCTGAGTTAGTTTCAGAGAGTAATTATTTTTTCCCGGGTAACAGGTTTGTGTGATTTTCTTTACTTAGCTGTGCTTTCTTGGGTTTCATTCCTGTTGCTGGGGTAGATCCCTGGAGATTTTTTCTTATATTTTTAATTTTTTTTTTAGATGGAGTCTTGCTTTGTTGCCCAGGCTGGAGTGCAATGGTGCAATCTCAGCTCACTGCAAACTTTGCCTCCCGAGTTCAAGTGATTATCCTACCTCAGCCTCCCGAGTTGCTGGGATTACAGGTGCCCACCACCATGCCTGGCTAATTTTTGTATTTTTTAGTACAGACGAGGTTTCATCATGTTGGCCAGGCTGGTCTCAAACTCCTGACCTCAGGTGATCCACTGGCCTTGGCCTCCCAAAGTGCTGGGATTACAGGTGCGAGCCACCGTGCCTGGCCCCGAGGATCTTTTAAGGAGCATCTGTGAGTGGCCATCTGTCTGATTTTTTTTTTGTATGCCTAAAAATGCTTTCATGTCATCTTCACATGTAAGTGACAGTTTTGCTGTCTAAGGAATTCTAGATTTAAAATACTTTTTCTCTGGCATGCTGCTTTATTATCCTCCCCGTACCCAGATTTGCTGATGAGCAGAGACATCAATCTGATTCTTGTTCCTTTGCAGTTTAGCCATTTTTTTTTGTTTAGCTTTTAATGATGTATCTATCCTTGATGTTCTGAAATTTCAATATGATGGTCTAAGTATTTCTTTTATTCCATTAGTTGTCTGGTCGACACTGGAAAGACCTTGCAATCTGACACGGTATCTTTCTTTTTAGGGGAGAAGTTCTCCTGTCTCCCGTCTTCAGGTGTGGCCGCCTGTGCATTCTCCCTGTTCTGGTGTAGTCTCTTGCCACTTGTGTCTTTGCTACCAGCTTTGTTAACTTTCCTTAAATCTCTTTGTGCCCCATTTTTGAAGAGTTCTTGGCTTTGTCTTCTCGTTCGGTCATTCGCTCTTCAGCTTTATTTTGCTTTTTTTCCTCTCCAGTTCATAGTACGTATTGAGTTTTTATTTCTACAATTATATTTTTTCTTGGAAAGATCTCTAACTGACTCTTTTTACATAACAGCCTAGTATTGCTTCATGTATTGAATATACACCCATTTGAAGTCTTTTTCTGACTTACTGTTTGAGTTCTGTATTTGCCTCTTTTTCTTGGTGTTCATGAATCTTAAATCCCTTGTGATTCCAGAACCCCCTCCCCTGCCTTTTTTGGTTTTTTTCCCTGGCAGTTAAGAGCCCCAGGAGGGGGCCATGTGACACTGACTTGAGGAAGTGCAGGAATGGGTGGGACTGTGCCCCGGGTTGGCTGCAAAGTGGCTGGTTTGCTGAGCTACATCACTCAATGTTTCTTCCACATAAGCAGCTCCGTGTTCCATAAACAGTGGAGAAGCCTTCTCCAAAGGGCTTGAATTAGTCTTTCGATTTCCAGAGGGCCAGTGTTTTAGTGGCTTAACCCTTAACTCGGTGTCGTTAGGGACCACATTGTCTGTGCAAGGAGTTTAGTTTGCTCTTTCCTTTCTTTTGCTGAAATGCCTGCATGCTGGTGGAGGAGGGAAACCAGCTGAGCTGTGCTGTTTAGTGTGACTTGTGCTGCTGTTCAGGCTGAATTCAGCCCTTTCTTTAGGCAAGGATATAGCCCAGATGACTCCAGTCAGACCTGCTTTTACGTTTTGACCCTTGGCACTCACTAGCTGGGTATCTTTGGGGAAGTTACCTAATTCCATCAGCCTCCCTTTCTTCCCCTACAAAATGTCAGTAGTAATATCCCCCTCACTGAAGTATTAAGAGACTTAAACAAGATGACATATATAAAGCACTTCACACTATCTGAAACTTAGTATTAGCTAGTCACATAAAATTAATATTTAAAAAAAGATATTGTAATTATTTCCAGAATAATATACCAGGGGCATAGGGAGCTGAACCTCTTCCATTTTATTTTGTCTATAACTGGATTGGTAACTTCTCTTCATATAGTTTGAATTTCATGTGGATGCAATGCCTTTGGAAAGTTTAATGATCCCCTTGGTGGGCTTAAGATTTTTGTTTTCGTTTGAGACAGAGTCTTGCTCTGTTTCCAGGCTGGAGTGCAGTGCTGCAATCATGGCTTATTGCAGCCTTGACACCCCAGGCAAGCCTCTGACCTCAGTCTCCTGAGTAGCTGGGACTACAGGTACACGCCACTATGCCCAGGTGATTTTTAAAATTTTTGGTAGAAACGAAGTCTCCCTGTGTTGCCCAGGCTTGGGCTTAATTTTTTTGTTTTGTTTTGTTTTTTTGTTTTTGAGACAGAGTCTCGCTCTGTTACCCAGGCTGAAGCGTAATAATGGCATGACTTCGGCTCACTACAACCTCCGCCTTTCAGGTTCTAGCAATTCTCCTGCCTTAGCCTCCCAAGTAGCTGGGATTGCAAACATGCACCACCACACCTGACTAATTTTTATATTTTTAGTAGAGACAGGGTTTCATCACATTGGCCAGGCTGGTCTCGAACTCCTGGCCTCAAGTGATCTGCCCACTTTGGCCTCCTAAAGTGCTGGGATTACAGGTGTAATCCACCATCCCTGTAATCCCAGCATCCCTGTAATTCAGCTGTTCCTAAGAAACAAAACCAGTTTTCTTTGTGATGATGGTGCTTTGTTAAATTTAGAGGAAGTCAGTTATTATGTAGGGTCCTATTAACCAACCTCCCAACCCCTACCCTGGGCACTGATAGAAATATCGAGGCAGGCTGAGGTGGCCCCATTCAAACTTGCGCTTCAGCAAAACTATGCGAAGCCTAAACATTAATAGGGATGGATAGTGCTTCCCTTGGAATCCAAATTGCCATTTCCTCGTCTAAGAATGACAGCTGTGACCCCCACATTAATTCCAGATTCTGAAACAATTATTGGTGGCATTTTTTCTCTGCCTTGATTTCCTGATGGTACACGTCTTCTGGGGACCTCTTGTCAGTGGATCCTGTCAATACAGGGTTCTTTGTGCTCAAATACTTATTAAAAAACACAAGATTCAATCACTTCTCTCTGGACTTTTCTGAAGATAATTTTCCCACTTCTTTAGCCTTGCTAATACATAACTGGCTCATTCCATGCTTGGGACTAAGGCAGTGAATAATCGAGAAACATTGCCGAGGTGGTTCTGCCTGGAAAGCAATCAAGGATTTCCAGGGCAGCGGTGAGCAGCCAGGAGCCTCAAACTGCGTGTTTTAGCAGGAGTTTAAATAGTGCAATGAGTGTGAGCTGCAGGGTCTAAATGGACCTGTCTTTTCCACACCTGAAACATTTCTTTCTGTTTGTGTGTTTGTACTCATTCATCTCTAAGCGCTTGCTTCTGCTTCTGTGGGTCATTCTGAGGTGGGCTGAGTCCTAGTCACGTCCTCGGTCACTGTAGCACATCCTAACTACTTCAGATGTTGGGCTGAGCTCTTGGCAGGGTTCACCTGCTAGAGCTGGGGGTTAATGGCGGTCTGCTTTGATTGTTGGGATGTGCACAGCTTCACTGCTTCAGCAACCTCACTGGTCCCTAAAAGGGGCGTAAACAAGAAACCCATTTGTCAACCTACTTCAAGGTGCACCTACAGAAATAGGAGAACAGTTGGAGTAACTGAAACATGATTTAGAGCTGTAATTTTCTAAAACTTGAATAATTTAATAATTTTCAGAGTTTTTGATAGGTCTTTAAACTTAAAAGTTTAAAGATAGGTGTTTTGTTCTTTAATCTGTAAATGTTTCTGTTTATTGATTAAAATCTCTTTACTAGGTCAGGCTAGGTGGCTCATTCCTATAATTCCTGCACTTTGGGAGGCTGAGGAGGGTGAATCACCTAAGGGTCAACTCATTTTTTTGCTTTTTAAAAAGTCAGGGTTATTAAGGTACATTTACACACAGTAAAATGTGCCCTTTTGAGGGGTATAGTTTGCACAGTGTATAGGTGTATAGTACGGCTTGATGACTTTGATGAATCACAGCTGTGTACAGTCAAGATAGGAATTTTCTATCACCCTTAAAGTTCTCCCCTGTCCCTTTGTACTCAGTTCCCTTCCCCTCTCCCAGCCCCTGTCAGCCACGGATCTGATTTCTGTCTCTGCAGTTTTGTCTTTTCCAGAATGTCATACAAATGGAATGATACCGTGTGTAGTCTTTTTGTCTGGCTTCTTTCACTTACATACTGCTTTTAAGATGCTTCCAGCCGAGCGCGGTGGCTCACGCCTGTAATCTCAGCACTTTGGGAGGCCGAGGCAGGTGGATGACGAGGTCAGGAGTTCAAGACCAGCCTGGCCAAGATGATGAAACCCTGTCTCTATTAAAAAAAACAAAGATGCATCCATGTTGTCACGAGTCTCAGTGATTTCATTCCTTAGGATTCCTGAGTTGTGTTCTATTATTGTATGGACGTACTGCAGTTTGTTCATTAGTTCCCCTGCTTCTTTGAGCTAAGTTTCAAAGGACAGGAGATTTAAATGATCAGGAGAGAGGGGAAATGGGCTCATTGGAGTCACAGTGGCATAAGGCGGAATAGAATGGGTCACTGAGATGTATCCTGCTTCTGGGCAGAATCAGTAAATCAGAGAAGAAGACTCCCGGATATGAGGCTTCATCTGCGTTTTTATTATAAATGAATCCAGCTCAAGTCTTATCTTCCCCTTCATACTCCAACCTGCAGTAATTTTTCCCTTCTCTGAATTTCTATTCATCGGTCCATTCTTCACCCATCTGTTCATCTGTCCATCCATCCATCATTGATCCACTCATTCTTCCATCATCTATTTTATTTGTTCTTCATTTGACGGCCTTTGTTTCAGGTCTCCAATGTGCCAGGCACTGACTCATGAACAGTTTAAAAGACTTAAAAATCATAATCCCTGCCCCCAGGAAGTTCTTAGGAATTGGGGGAAACAGCAAGAAAGGTGAAGCTAATAATAGTTACCGTATAGTGCTGTACATCATTGTTTTACTCTCTGTGTGTGTCCTTGGGGGCAGGAAGCTCACCTTGCCATTTACTTCAGTACCTTGAATATCATAAGAGTTCAACAAGTGCAAAAAATAGCCAAAGCTGGAGCCCTGTAGCTTAGTTTTGGCCTTTGGAAAAGAAAGAAACTTGCATGAATGGATGCTGATGTGTTTGCCCTTACAGGAGGCCAAAAGGAAGCCGTTCTGAAGGAAAACCACAGTGGGTACCCTTGACAGGCTGTCTTAAGTGGATAGAGGGTTCAGGGAAAATCACAGCATGCAACAGTTACATTTTCCTCATCAAGAATATGCAGTTGAAAAGATGGTTTGGAAAATGCCAACAGGCATCGATCACACCGTATGATATATAAATGCATGAAAATAAAAGTAAAACTATCAAATTCCATTGCAGAGTGGATGGGCAAAGGCAGCCAGCGTGTCGTGGGTCTACTTGTTTAGTGCTGAGCTGGTGCAATGTGAAAGTGCAGTGAGCTCAGCCCACACTGGTCAACAGAAGCTTTCACGGGCCGGCCTCACACACAGCAATGGGTAGTGAGCACTGCCCCCCAAATGCCTGATATACTAGTCAGAAAGACATTCTTTTTCTTTGGTGCATGCTGTGCCTTTCCTTTGCACATCAGCACATGTCTGTGAAAATAAGAAATTTGAAATCTAAACTGTTAAAACTTTAAACTATTTTGAGCCTTAAGGGAATGTGATTTTGGGACCTGAGCCATGTGACAGGCAGTTGTAACCTAGGAGCCCTAACCTTAGTTTCCCTGGTTATAGACTGGCCTTCTTCCTTACCTACATTGTTTTAAAAATGTTGTAAATGATTGAAGGGCCCCAGGGAAGACCTCTTCCCTCTCCACAGTCGATCTTCCTTATAAAATTAACTTCCCTCTTTGTTCTCTCACATAGAGTATCGCACTAAGATGAAATGTTAAATATATTCTTTTAAATTAGAGAGGAAATAAAAAGCCTTTGAGAAAAGAAAACAAACAGTAACTAATTAAATTGTTGCAACTCATAAACTAGCCTTTTATAGAAAATGTGGTAATCCTGCTAAATTTCTTTGTTTTCTTCTTATATATACAAGACCTTAACTTTGAACTTCAGAGCACTGATCCCATTTCTCTGGAGCATGTGTTTCAAGGATGCCAATTTACAACTTTTTGCTTGAGTAAACTTTTAAATACTGGATTCTAAGCTGGGTGTGGTGGCTCATACCTGCAGTTCCAATGACTTGGGAGGCTGAGGCGGGAGGATTGCTTCAGGACAGGAGTTTGAGACCTGATCTCTACCAAAAAAAAAAAAGAAAAAAAAAACCCAAAAAACAAAAATGAACTGAATTCTGACTCTTCTGATTATTTCAGATTGACATGTTCCTCCAAACCCAAATATCTCCTCTTCTCTGGGACCCTTCATGGCTGATCAAGATTGATAAGCTTTTCTCTCCCTGAGCCATAGTGACACTTTATCTGTACCACTTTTTAGTTCATGGATACTTCTTTTTAACCTTCTCAAAATTATTTACATACTTTTTTTTTTCTTTAAGACAGAGTCTTGGTCTGTCACCCACTTTGGAGCAAAGTGGCATGATCATAGCTCACCAAAGTTCAAGCAATCCTCTTGGCTCAGCCTCCCGACTATCTGGGGCTGCAGGCATGTGCCACCATGCTCGGCCAATTATCTTTAATTTTTTGTAGAGCTGGGATCTCACTATGTTGCCCAGGCAGTAGCTGGAATTATAGACATGTGCCACCACACCTGGCTAATTTTTATATTTTTAGTAGAGATGGGGTTTCCTCATGTTGGCCAGGCTGGTCTTGAACTCTTGATCTCAGGTGATCTGCCCAGCTTGGCCTCTCAAAATGCTGGGATTACAGGCATGAGCCACTGTGCCTGGCCCCTATTTACATAATTTTTGATTCCTCTATATGACTTTCAGCATCTTAAGAATCTGAGGTTCATTTTATCTTGTGCATGCCTTGACTATAACACATGCTTAGTACGCATTTATTGACAATCTGACATAAGACAGTGGGGTTAGCTGAGAAGGGTCTAGAGTCCTGCATCAGGTAGACTGAGGTTGAATCTCAAACATTGGTCATGAGATCTTGGGAAAACTATGAAACTTCTCCAAGACTCTATATAGTAACCTATAAAACAGGAATATTATCTTAGGATCAACGAGAGGAACGAGACAATCTGCAAACTGCCTGGCTTTTGATAGTCATTCTATAAGTACTGTTTTTATTGTCTTGTTGTCAAAAAATGAAGTGAATGATCAGTATAACTGTCATCACCTTGTAAGTGCATCTTTAAAACAGGTTGTAAAGATTCTGATAGATGGTTTCAGTATAATAGGTGGAGTTTACAGCCTGTAGATGAGCCTGGCTTGTTCTCTGTAGTGTGATTAGGCACGTCTGCCTGTTCTGGCCATTGGCAGGCTGAGAGTGAGCAGGGGGCAGTCCAGGGGGAGGAGACATCATGACTCGCTAGTGGTGAGGCAGGGAGGTTTGGCTCAGGCAGGCATCAGCAAAGCTGTTGCTTAGGATAATTCATTAAGACATAAACTTGCCTAGTGTAATTTTTGGTATCTGTGTTTTGCTTTATGACAGAAAACAAAACAAAAGAAGCAAACCGAAAACCAAGACAAAATTAAACTCCAAGTCTAACTAGGATGTAGCAGGCTGAATCCGGGATGTTCCCCTGAACCTGAGGGGCAACCAATCAGAACAGGAAGATAAAGACAAAGCGGGAGGTGGCAGAGATCAGTTGCAGGCCATGTTGACATAGGTCAGATCTAGGCTGGCCAGGCCTGTTAAGGGGACCAGAATATGCCATTGTAAAATATGCCTTTTGAGCTAAGGGTTATTTTGAGCTGAAGGCAATTAAGAAACATCAGATACAGACAAAATAAAAAAAAAATAAAAATAAATAAAAAGCTTACTGTCCTTCCCCTATGTGGCTAAAAGCAGAACATAAATTTCCATTTGTAAAAGTGTCTCCCTCTCCCATACCAGAAAGAGCAAAACCATTCTTCATCACCTGAGAGTCTTATCAGCCCAGAGCACTGAGCAGAGCCTGCATGACAAGCCTTACTAAACCAGCCTTATCTTCCATTAATTTTCCCACATATTTATCCTCCCACAATTTACCGCCCCTAGAAGCCTTTCTTTTTCCTTTGTCTTGTCACAGCTTCACAATTTATCATTCTTTGTTGAAATGGTATATAAGCTGTCTAGCCTGTGTACTACTTTGGGTCTCTCTATATACACATACACAAAAACCTCTATGTCTTCCTAAAACTAGCACCATCAAATAAAATTTGCATATGTTTTCTTCTCTTCATCTGTCTTTTGTCAGTTTGATTAGCAGGGCCCTCACTGCTGAACCTAGGATGGTAGAGGGACAGGGTTTTTCACCCACTATTGGCATTCTTCTAGTTATCCCTCAGTAGGCTCCTGGCCCATCTGGAATGTGTCCACTTAGTTACCAAAGCCAGTGATCTTGTCTTAGGCCTGAGGGGGCTTCTGTCTTTTTAAAAAAGGCCTCAAGACTCTGCTTGTCATCCTCACCTTTGGTTCTGTGGCTTGTAGGGTCAAGGGAAAGCTTTCTCTTTGCCCTCTGAAAGTTTGCTGAAAAATCTACTCATAAAAGGTAGATTACTTGGAGAAAAGGCATACACATTTATTAACATACACATGGGAGCCTTCAGAATAAAGACCAAAAGATAAAGGAAAAATTGTTCATTTTTTTGCTTAGGTTTAACAAAGTATGGAGAGCCAGGTGGAGACATGATTGGACAGAGAGGGCACAATCATAGCTTACTGCGCCTTGAACTCCTGGGCTCAAACGATCTTCCCAGCTCAGTCTGCTGAGTAGCTAGAAACACAGGCATGTGCCACCATGCTTGGCTAATTTCTGAATTTTTTTGTAGATATGGGGTCTTGCTGTGTTGCCTAGGCTGGTCTCAAACTCCTGAGCTCAAGTGATCACCCTTCCTCAGTCTTCCAAAGTGCTGGGATTACAGGTGTGAGCCAGTGTCTGGCTGATCCAATGTTAATAGACTGAGTGGGGAAACCCAGCAAGGCTTGTCTGTCTAGATTCTTCTCGGCCTCTCGGAGCAGCGTTTCTTTCTTCTTGGTGTGGAGCCAGACCCTCTCTGTAATGAGAAACTTGGGACCTACAGTCAAACAAGGTGGGTCAGATAACTTTTTTCTGGCCAATTTTTACACAGAAAGAGGAAAAGTTAGAGTGCTATTTTTAGGTTTTATGGCTGGCCTTGGGAAAAAGGGATTCTAGTTTCTTCGGCCTGCCTTGAGGAAGAGGGATTCTAGTTTTTATAGCTAGCCTTGGGGGAGGCTGGGCCAAGAGACAATAGGGCAGAAGAAGGTCAGAGAGAAACTTTTGCTTCTGAGGCCTTGATTTTAGGGTTTGATTTTCTCAGTCCCAGTAGGCTTCTGTCCTAGCTCTTGCTTCTAGGAACATGGGCTAATTTGCCTTGACGCTGGGCAGCCTGCAATCTCTAGTTTAATGTTAATGATGATCAATCGTACCTAAACTTCAAAAGAGAGAATGTATAATGAGGTATGTCTGACCCCCTGCTTCCTATCATGGCCTGAGCTAGTTTTTCAGGACATCTTTGGAATTCCCTTGGCTGGGAGTGGTCCATTCAGTAGGTTGGGGGCTTATAATTTTATTTTTGGGTTACAGCTTTCACATGTACAGTTACCCAGTTGTCATCACTGTGGGCCATCTGGTGCACGGGGGCAGCTCTTGCCCCCTCTGGCTCCTTGCTATGTCCCTAGTGCTAAGTATACAGTAGATGCAAATAAACATTGTTGACTAAATGCCCTTTGCCAAAACTTCTGGCAACACAAATTTGAATGAGACTTCGTCCCTATCCTTGAGCAACTTGGGAGGGGAGGAAGGTGTCTGCAGAATTATTTCCAGTACCACATGATAACCTCTGTTAAGAGCTAAGAGTGAGGTTGAGAGGTAGCAAGGAAGAGCAGAGCATCTTTCTCACCAGGTGTGGGGGTGAACAAGGAAGGCTTCACGAGAGAAAAGATTGCTGTCTGCCGTAAAATATTCATCCATAACTGAAGTAATGCGTATGAAACAAAATAAGACAGGTGGCAGACATAATAAACTCAGGAGGATGTGATATACTGCCCAGCATGGGGATCTCTGGACATGGCAGTGGTTCTTACACTGAAGCATGCACTGGAGTCACCTGGAGGCGTATTAACATGCAGGTGGCTGTTTCTCACCCTCAGAAGTTCTGATTCAGGAAGTCTGGGATGGGACCAAGAATTTGCATTTCTCAAAAATTCTAAGGTGATGCTGCTGCTGCTGTGGCTAGTCTGCACCACACTTTCAGAGTCACTAGTGTATAGGAAGATCCTGATTTCTTGGTTCCTCCTCCTCTTCCTTTTCCTCCTCTTCCTCCTTCTTCCTACTCCTCCTTCCCCTCCTTCTCCTCCTCTCTCCTCTTCTTCTCTTCCTCCTTCTCTTCTTCTTCTCTTCCTTCTCCTTCTTCCTTTTCCCCTTCTTCCTTTCTTTCTTTCTTTTTCCTTTTTGGAGACAGGATCTTGCTCTGTCAGCCAGGCTGGAGTACAGAGCCATCACAGCTCACTGCAGCCTCGAACTCATGAGCTCAAGCCATCCTCCCACCTCAGCCTCCCAAATAGCTGGGTCTACAGGCACACACCACCACACCCAGGTAATTTTTAATTTTTCTGTAGAGATAAGGTTTTCCTGTGTTGCCCAGTCTAGTTTGTGAACTCCTGGGCTCAAGAGATCCTCCCACATCAGCCTCCCAAAGTGGCTGTGATGACAGGTGTGAGCCACCACACCTGGTTTCTTGGTGCTTCTGGGAGCACAGCGTTCCACGTAAATGACTTATCTAAATAACTAAATGTTATTTAGTTGGAGATGCATTTAGCATCTCCAAATGCCAAATCTTTGTTTCTTCAGATCATATTAAAAGAACACTTTTTGAAATAATGTTTTTTTTTTTTTCTTTTTTTGAGATGGAGTCTTGCTCTGTCGTCAAGCTGAAGGGCAGTGGCATGATTTCAGCTCACCACAGCCTCCACCCCCCGGGTTCAAGCGATTCTCCTGCCTCAGCCTCCCGAGTAGCTGGGACTACAGGCGCATACCACCACACCCAGCTAATTTTTGTATTTTTAGTAGAGAAGGGGTTTCACCATGTTGGCCAAGATGGTCTCGATCTCTTGACCTCGTGATCTGCCTGCCTCGGCCTCCCAAAGTGCTGGGATTACAGGCATGAGCCACCGTGCCTGGCCACTGATGCATAATATTTTACATATTTATGGGGTACATGCGAGTGTTTGTTACCTGCATAGAATGTGCAATGATCAAGTCGGCATTTGGGGTATCCATCACCTTGAGTGTTTATCATTTCTATGTGTTAGTGTCATTTCAAGTCCTCTCTAGTTATTTTGAAATATACACAATATTGTTGCTAACATTTCTTTGCTTTCTTAACCAGGGGATTCTGAACACCATTGAATCCTTTTCGGATGACTCAGGATTATTCTAATGAACATCTGTTATGGTTCTGCACAGTAATACATAGTGTGGGTATTCAAACCATTAGGTCACACCAGACAGCATAGGTCACACCAGTGAACACAGACGCCTGCTGTAACGGTGCGGAAAGGTTCTTAGGCCTCCTATGCTGTGGCAGTTACTGGCTTATGGGAAGGCCTTAAGGGTCCTGGGAAAGGGGCTGAGAAGGCCGGTGTTGGGGGCCACAGAAGGCCTCGAGACAGTGGCTTTTACCACCCTGTGGAAGCATTTTGATATTCCAACAACACGAAGGATGTATTATGCATGTCAACCCTGAATACACATCGGTTCTGTGACTGCCCACTTAACAGGAAGTTTCTATCTAGTGTTTCTTTTATTATCAAGTCCTGGACAGTCATTTATTGTTAACTTTTCTTCATTCATAGAATAACTGCCAGGCACTCTGGGTTTAGAGGGACATGAACCGGGTGTGCAGTGAGTGTGCCGTACAGCTGGGAAATGAGGCAGGGTCCTTAACTCCAAGACACCACAATCTCAGTAAAATTTGAATACCTTCTTGTCCTTCCAATATTGCAGAAGAGTGAGGATAAAAGTGAAAGAGGATGCAAAAGCCCTTTAAAATGTGCCGTTTACAATGAGTATTGTGCAAATGAAAAGGATTGTTATTATTTTTACTGGAAGTGTTAAAAAGAAGTGGCATTTAAAAAATATTTTCAATCTGAAATAGTGTACTGTAGCAAATGCTGATATCTATCTAGTTATAAATTGAATCTGAAAAAAAGAGCTAGCAGCAAGATTACTAATAAATAGTTGCTCTCGGGCTGTGGTAGGAAGGCACTTATTTCCTTGAAGTGGCAGCCAAAAGCTTTTTTCTCTGAAAATAACCAGTTTTCATTATTATTCTCCGGCTTCAAGCTGTTCTTTTTTTAGCAATGAATACAATTAGGCAAGGTTGTGAGTGACAGAAATAAGTGTTTGTTGGTTCAGGAGGGAAAAAGCAGTAGATGTGTCCAGTATTCACGGGGTGCACGTTCCAAGATACCCAGTGGATGCCGGAAACCTCTGACGGTACTGAAATCGATATGCACTGTGTTTTTTCCTGTACATACATACCTACCACAAAATTGAATTGATAAATTAGGCACAGTAAAAGATTAATAACAACAATAATCAAACAGAACAATAATCATATGCCAACATCACTGCCCCTGTGCTTTGGGGCTATTACTATTATCAGTTAGAGTAAAGGTTTTACTCTGTCACCCAGACTGGAGTGCAGTGGCATGATCATAGTTCTCTGCAGCCTTGAACTGGAAGGATCATTTGATCCTCAGCCTCCTAAAGTATTGGGAATACAGACATGAGCCACTGCACACAGCCTGGGACCATTAGTCAGTCAAATAAGGGCGACTTGAATCCGGCTACTGCGATACCATGACAGTCGATCTGCCAGGAAGACTCCTAAGTGACTAAATGGGCTCGCTGGGAGCATCCTTATCGTGAATTCGCTGGATAAAGGGATGATTCACACCCAGGGTGGGAAGGAGCAGGATGGTGCGAGATTTCCTCATGCCACACAGAACAGCATGCAATTTAGAACTTATGAGTTGTTTATTTCTGGAATTTTTCATTTAATATTTTCAGACCATGGTTGACTGCAAGGAACTGAAACTGCAGAAAGCAAAACAGTGGATAAAGGCGGCTCCTTATATGAGAGCAAGGTGTCAGACACAAACAGGCTTCATGGACGCCTAGCCCTGTGTGTTAGGATGTGAGTGTCTTTCTGCATGGATGAAAGGACAGGATGATTTTAAAGGTCCTTAAAAATAGCATCGTTTCTTTTCTTCTGTGCTGATGTGGCTCCTGGGTCAGCACCAAATCTAACATATGACTTATTGGTTAAATCTAATTCTTTCTTTGCCTGTTCAGCAGGGAATAGCTGAGTTAGACTGGGCTCCAGTGAAAAAGACCCTCATGGAAATATGGTTGCTATAGTTTGAATGTTTGTGTCCCTCCAAATTTCATGTTGAAACTGAATTCCTAGTGCAATGGTATTAAGAGGTGGGGTATTTAGGAGAATGATTTTGCCGTGAGGGCTCCTCCCTTGAGAATGGGATTAATGCCTTTATGGTAGGGCTTGAGGGAGCACGTTTATCCTGTCTTAGTCTGGTAGGGCTGCCATAATGAAATACCTTAAACTAGGTAATTTATAAGTAATAGAAATTTATTTCTCACAGTTCTGGAGGCTAGCAAGTCCAAGATCAAGGCACAGCCAGATTCAGTATCTGGTGAGGTCCCAGTGTCTGCTTCAAAGATGGAGCCTTGTTGCCGAGTCATCACATGCAAGAGACAGAAAGGGAAGGAGGATGGACTAATTCCCTGAATCCCTTTTATAAGGGCACCAGTCCTCTCCAAGAGAGCAGAGACCTCATGTCCTAACCATCTCCTACAGGCCCCACTTTTTAATACTGCTGCGTTAGGGATTACATTTCAATAAGAATTTTGGAGGGGATGTAAATATCCCAACCACAGCACCTCGTTTTGCCTTTCCACCATGAGGGGATGCAGCAAACAAGGCACCATCTTGGAAGCAGAGAGTAGCCCTCATCAGACACTGACTCTGCAGGTGCCTTGCTCTTAGTCTTCCGAATGTCCATTACTGTGAGACGCAGGTTTCCATTTATAAGTTACCCAGCCTGGGGTATTTTGTTACAGCAGCAGGGAGAGACTAAGACAAAGGTCCCAGATGAGTTTGCTTGGGAAAATGGTTGTTCCCAGACTTAGTTTATAATATTGAGTTAAATCACGCTTGGGGAGTAGGGCGATGGACTGTGCTGGAAAAAGAATATAGAGAATTCTTTAAAAAGAGAATCCGAGTTGAGTTGTGGATTCTGTCTCCAGCTTCACCAGGACCTTACTGAGCGACCTCGAATACATTTTTAATTCCTTTGCATCCAGACTTTTCATTCTAAGCCAGCTTTCTATATCAGCAGTTTAGGTGGTTGCCTCTATCTGTGTGGCAACCATACTTTTTCCAGAACACAATAGGAACACATGGTTTGGAATTTTTTTTTTCTAACACCCATTTATTTTTAATGGAATGTTGCCTGCCAACTTGATTCCTTGGTCAGTAGTTATAGCCATGGCATTTGGAGATTAGGGGTTTAGAAGAGTAGATGACTTGAAGTGGGACTGTCCATGAAAATCCCATGCAGATAGTTGCTACAATCAATACAGAAGTTATCAGTTTGCTTTATTTATCCCAGGTAAGATAAATCCTAGAAGTATAAGGGAGGGAGAGGGGCTGCAGGAAGGGATCCATGCGTTCATTCACTCATCCACCCATTGGAATGTTTATTGAATACCTGCTCTATGCCTGACACTGTGTTAGGTGCTGAGGATATACTGGTGAATAAGGTATAATTCTTGCTCTCCTCTGGAACTTATGGCTCAGGAGACATAGATTGATTGGTAAGAGCTTCAGCAGGGAAACTAGAGGAAGCACATAGGAAAATCACCCAGACTCAGAGACCACAGCAGCCTTCCTGAGGGCAGTGGTCTTAAGACTGAAGCCTCAGTTATGCAGATAAGGAAGCTGGGGGTGGCCAGCATGACCAAAGCCAAGGTGACCAGAAGCCTGGAGATGTGTGAGACCTGAAGAGGGGAGCTAGAAGCATCCACCTGGCTGGAATTCATGGGATGAGGCAGAATTGGCTGAAAAGCTCAGCCTGGTGAAAGGATTTGAACTTCATCTGCAGGGTGGTGGAGATCCTTTGGAGGATGTGACTGTGCCACAGTGAGATTCACACTTGAGGATTTTGGCCCTGGTTCACTGTGGAGAATGGCTTGGAGAGGAGAGTGGTCACAGTGAGAAAAGCATTTGAGGAGAGGAATAAGCAAGGGCTGGGGTCGGCGGGGGACACCCAGGGGAGTGGCACTGAGTGTGGTGGGCAGTAGATGTGCATCTGGGAAACTTGATCCACGTGGAAAGGAGGGAGAAAGAGGAGGCGAGTGTGCTGCTCAGATTTCTGGTTTGCACAACTGGGTGGGTGCAGAACGTGGGAGGAAGAGCAGGGTTGTGTGGGGATAATCATTTTTCTTTTTTGGCTGTGCTGGTGTGAGGTATCTGGGGGTGGGGGACAGGCAGGTGTCTAGCAGGCAGCTGGAGCTGAGGATGTGGTGCTGGAAGGTGAGAGACTGGAGAGTCATCAATGGTTGCTCGTGCGAATTGATGTTCTAGTGATGGAGATCTAGCAGTCTATGCACTATTGTGCTATATTTTTATGCTGGACAGTGCCTTGCAGTTCAAATCGCACATTCTAGGCAGGAACGTTCCGGGGGAAATGGAAAAAGTGATTTATCTGCAGGCACAGAGCCTTCTCTGCTTCCCCTTCAACTCTTCTTTTATTCTCCTATCCCTGTCTTCTCTCCACCTAGCTTCTGGCATGTTGAGTCATGACTCATTCATTCATCCATTCACTCATTCATTTATTCATTCATCAAATGTATTTTGAGGACTCGCCTTCTAGGATATGACTGGGGACAAATTCTGAGGAAGCAGAGAGGCTGAAGAAAGAGACGGATACATACAGTTTCTCAGAAAGAAACATTTCATAGGGACTTATGAACAGGAGCCATGTTTCTGTCTTGGGTGGTGTAGAGAAGGTAGAACCCCAGTGCTATTACCCTACAAACCCAGGGCTTGTAGACTATAGGGGAGGGGTGGTTCAGAAGGAAGGTGCAGACAATTGAAGTACGAGTGAGGTAAGGTTGTTTTGACCTAAGGGCAAGATTTGTGGTAAGTACCTGCTCTTACAGAAGAAACAATAGGTAAACTGGAAATCTGAGAGGCCGTCCTTGAACAGGAGTTAATCAGAAGCCAACATGCTGGGTTAGCTCCCAAGATGGAGTTGGAGTTGCCTTTGCTTCCACATGGCCAGTGCTACCACAGAACCGTGCACGCACTACAGTGAGAGCCCGACAGAGGGCGCTCATATGTCTCCCTGGGAGTGCAGAAGGGACAAGGAGGGTCAGAGGAGGAGACATCTGAGTCTAGCCTGCAGCTGGCTCTCTCCAGGTGGCTGGCACTGAGACTGTGCTTGGGCTTGGAATCTCCTGCCTCATCTCCCTCCTGGGGACCCACCTCATGCTTGGAAGACCAGTTCTGGGGTAAGGGATTGCTGAACCAGTTTTGTTACTCCTCCCAGAAAATGTTCTCTCTTCCAGGTCAGATAGTTTTCTTTTACAAACCATTGTATAGCTAATGCCTCAGCCCAAGCGGTGGCTTTCGTGGGGGCCTCATTCTCAGGCTGGCAGATGGCCATGCCTCTCAGATCATCAGGCCACCAAGGTGGCTTCCCCTCTTCATTGAGTCCAGCCTGTCACTGCTGCTTCCAGTTTCTGGACACAGCAATGGCATTGCTGAGAAAGGACACTTACCTGGCAGTGGTGATTTTAAGGGCCACTTAAAGATACCATGATTGGGTTGAACTAAGAACCACAGAAGAGACTGCCTAGATCTCACATGTGATGATATTCTCAGTGTCCACGCAAGGTTTCATGAAAGAAAAGATTCTGTCATTAAATCTAACCAAACTAGGAAAACTGCTGGCTTGAGAAGAGAATGGGTGTCCTATCACCCTGAACATATATTTTTCCTTATGAGGTGATTTAAAGAGAAAACAAAACATAGGCATTCTTTCTGGATGGCGTATTTCAGATAAAAGGAAGAATGTCTTTGAATTCTGATATAAGGATTTGTTTCTAGACTATGTTTTGCACATTTGTTTCAATGAGGAGACATAACAGGCACATGATAAATATTCGTTATACATATAAATGAGAGAAAGAATGAACAGAAGTTTCCCTCTGATTGCAATGACCAGATTACTGTGAAAGTTTAAGGTTACTGTAGCAGTTGCAGTTTTCTGCTTTTGAATTAAGGCTGGGGACTGTCTCTCCCAATTAGTACTTACAGAAGTACAATAAATAAACTGAGCAGCAGCTGCTGATGTCCCCTCTTCTTCAATTTTAACTATTCTTCTCATCTTAGGACTTAGTGAAATCTGTCTTTGTAGACAGGATTGATTATTTTAACTACCCAGAAGTATCTGGAAATCATACATCCTCAAGTAACCGAAGGAAACCACCCAGTGAGAAATTTAGATGCAACTCTGGCTTCTTCTACAGGCTGTTTGCCTGGTATGCACTCTGATAGTTTAGGAACTGGTCCCCATGAAGAGAAGAAACACCGTCTTTCCCAAGAAGCTCTGGGGGGCCTGATGTCCAGATAGGCCAATGCTGTGATCATGCAGTGATGTGGCCAGAGGGCAGGTTGGGCTTCTTCCCAGCATTCTTTTAGATCCAGGGTTTCTTATGGAAATGCAAACACTTCTGAAAGAATCAGCCCCACTTCAGCACAGATCAGTTGGTTGTAACTCAGAGGACTCTCTGGAAAAGTGTTACGCTAATAAGTACCAAGGCCTGCAAGCCAAGGAGGAAAGCTGTGCTGTTTTGCGGGAGGCAAGAAAGATGAGTTCTTTTTTTTTTTTTTTTTTTTTTTGAGACAGAGTCTCGCTCTTTTGCCAGACACCAGGCTGGAGTGCAGTGGCATGATCTCAGATCACTGCAACCTCCGCCTCTCTGCTTCAAGGAATTCTCCTGCCTCAGCCTCCCGAGTAGCTGAGACTACAGGCATGTGCCACCATGCCCAGCTAATTTTTGTATTTTAGTAGAGATGAGGTTTCACTCTGTGGGCCAGGATGGTCTCGATCTCTTGATTTCGTGATCTGCCCGCTTCAGACTCCCAAAGTGCAGGGATTATAGGTGCGAGCCACCGAGCTTGGCCTGAAAGACGAGTTCTTAAACCTTCATCATTTGGCTTCTTTCCCAGCCTGTACCCAGAATCTTGAGGAAGAAAAAGGCTAATTGAATTTTTGCTCCAAATGAAGACCCTTCCTCACTAGTAAGAGTTAAAACCCAGCAGACAAGAAAGCAATTTTAAAAAACCAAACTCTTCCAACTGTGTGTATTTTGGAAAGCGCAATTTGCATCAGTTATGGTAATACTGAAACATAATCTAAATGAGAAATTCGTATCCCAAATATCCAGTGAAGTCAGTAAAGAGTAAGGAAAACTGCTATCTTCTACTGCCTAGAACTTCCCTTCATACTGAGGCCTAGGGAAGTGGCTATGAGCTTGACAAGTAGGGATTATTTGATTTCGAGGAGGATTATAAAAGAAACTTCTGAGAAAAATGGTGAGCAGCTATTAAGAGACTGCACACAGAGGAAACAATGGGAAGACCTACAAGAAAGTGGATTAAAATTGAAGAGGATGTTTGAGGTCAGGAAAGACTTCCTCCCTGGGTTTTGCTGGGGAGATCTACATGGGTTTCCAAAGGTGATTGCAGTCCGTCCTCCTGTAAGCTGAATAAATCAGCAAACATGCCTTGGATGACATCACAGTTCCGTGGGGGATACCAGGGAGCATAAGACATGAACACCCACCTATGGGAGCCCATGGTTCAAGTTGAGAGGAACAGACTCCATAGCCTCTCAAAGCCATTTATTCAAGAGAATGAATTAATCTTCTAACAGTTTTCAAAAATCAATATGGTCAAGAATATTTTGCCTTTACAATTTGTAATTGACCCAGCCAGCCCCCATCAACCAGCCACAACCCCCTTTCCTCTCCATCCTCTCTATAAGTTTTCCTGAACACTCCAGGCTCTGGATCTGGCATCATCCCAACCTCTTTTGTTTTTTAATAGACTTCATTTTTTTTTTTTCTTTTTGAGATGGAGTCAACAACAACAACAAAAAAGAGATGGAGTCTTGCTGTGTCGCCCAGGCTGGAGTGCCGGGGTGCGATATCAGCTCACTGCAACCTCCACTTCCTGGATTCAAGCAATTCTCCTGCCTCAGCCTCCCAAGTAGCTGGGACTACAGGCATGCTCCACCACACCCTGCTAATTTTTGTATTTTTAGTAGAGACAGGGTTTTGCCATGTTGGCCAGGCTGGTCTCGAACTCCCAACCTTAAGTGATCCACCCACCTCGGCCTCCTAAAGTGCTGGGATTACAGGTGTGAGCCACCACGTCCGACCTTTTAATATACTTTATATTTTAGAGCAGTTTTAAGTTCACAGAAAAATTTACTGGAAAGCACAACCTCCCTCATCCCCCCTACCAATCTTCCCTATTGTCAATATCCCAAACCAGAATGGTATGTTTGCACAAACAATGAACCAATACTGACACATCATTATCATTCAGAGTCCATTGTTGACATTAGGTTGTATGTTTTGTGGGTTTGGACAAATGTATAATGACATGTATCCTCCATTATAGCATCGTACAGAACAGATTCATTGTCTAAAAAATGCCCTGGGCTTCACCTGTTCATTTCTCCCTCCCTCCCTCCCTCCCCACTAACCCCTGATAGGCACTGATCTTTTGCCATTTTTAGAATGTTAGCGTTCAAATCATACAGCAAGTAGAGTTTTCAGATTGACTCGTTTCACACAGTAATACGTATATAAGATTCCTCCGTGTCTTTTCATGGCTTGTTAGCTCATTTCTTTTCAGTGCTGAGTAATACTCTGACCTCTTTTGCAGACTCTTCATAGCTCTCAGGCTGCTACCTGGTACAGAGACAGAAGCAAAGGAGATATAGCTGGCTGGAGGGCTAGTGTCCCTTAGGCACTGCATTTGAGAAAGGGTTGCGCAGGGAGAAAAGCTCTGTCCCTTTAAAGCTCCGTCTTATCATGAAATTTTGGAAATTTTAAAAATTCTGTTTTAACGGGAGGATTAACCCTTGATTACTTGCATGATCCTATCATTCTGCGTTTGCAGCAACTTGGGACAGTTTCCTAGTTTCTGTCTCTGAACTGGAAGGAGCAGAATGATTGGAACTTGTTCCCGGTCCTGCCTCTCCACATAGACCGCTCTCATACCCTGTCCTCTACTTTCCGTGCTGGCTGCCCACGTTCTCCTGTTGTCACTGTCTCTGTAGGGCTCCACCTGGCCACTTTGAAGCCTCTGTTCCAGGAGATGTGCTATGGCATGGGATGATGTGAGCAGGACTGGTTGTACATTAGTTTTGCTGCGGCAGTCGGTATAATTGGTCTGATTTTTACTGATGTGGAACTCCTGTCTCTCCTGATCAAAGAGAAGGCTTCCTCTGCTCCAGTGTTAAAATGCTTGTGTAGCACATATGTTTATTGCAGCCCTGTTTACAATAGGAAAGACTTGGAACCAACCCAAATGCCCATCAATGATAGACTGGCTAAAGAAAATGTGGCACATATATACTAGGGAAGGCTCTACAGCCATAAAAAAGAACAAGATCCTGTCCTTTGAAGGGACATGGGTAAAGCTGGAAGCTTTCATTCTCCGCAGACTAACGCAGTAACAGAAAACCAAACACTGCATATTGTCACTCATAGTAGGAGTTGGACAATGAGAACACATGGACATGGGGAGGGGAACAACACATACTAGGGCCTGTCAGTGGGTGGAGGGCAAGGGGAGGGAGAGCGTTAGGACAAACAACTAATTCATGCGGGGCTTAAAACCTAGATGATAGGTTGATAGGTGCAGCAAACCACCATGGCACATGTATACCTATGTAACAAACGTGCACGTTCTGCACATGTATCCTGGAATTTAATGTAAAAAAAAAAAGTATATTTGACATTAAAAAAAAATGCTTTTGCAGGATCCTAGGTGAGTTGGCCCTGCCCTTTTGGGTTCCTACAGACAGGATGATGAGCAGTGAAGACTCCTACACAGTTCACTGTGGCGGGCTCACGCACGTTTGATGTGTTAATCTTGTTGAAAGACATTTTTCTTGGTGTTCTGTCAGTGCGTTTTTATTTGGTAACTAGGTTTTAATATAATGAAGTAAAAATTTGCGAAGTATTGTAGTAATATCTTATTTATGAGTTCTATTTATAGGTGATCTACACTAAGCCCTTACCTTAAACTCTTTGCTTTCCCAAAATAATCTTGGCCTTATTATAAAAGACTGTTTAGTTAGAGACTCCTCAGATCTCTTACGCTTCGGGACCGATTGGTTCCTTGTTTCCTTGATCGGGTAGTTCAAGGAAACTAATTTTACATGCAGTAATTTTAATTTCTGATTGTAGATGTAAACAATATTATGATCCGCTTGGAATGCAGCAAAAGGAGCGGCTTAAATACGGAAATAATGAGCTTTCTGCAAACATGCAAAGAATTATTATAATATTGAGAGAAATAAAGCATTGTTGTGATGGTTGATTTTAGTACCTTCAATTATAGTTTGCAAATTCGTATGTCATTTCATGGAATTGTTATTTGAATATCTTTCTTCTTTATTTTTCTGCACTAGTGTATGCCCTTTTCTATTTTGATCTTTCTGTAAAGCCTTCTTTTTCTGCAAACAGCAATTTCTGGAAATAACATTACTGGTGAGACTAGCAGGATTGCTTTCATCTCTTCTCAGCCCTGGTACATGCTGTCTACTGAAGTATTGACTTAAAGTCTGCAGGCTCAGTAATAATGTCTATTGTGTCTATTTATGGAAAAGACACTTTCTGGGCCTCATTTTATTTCAGGGAGAAAGGGAATAATTGTGGACATTTATATATCACCCTGAGCATAATTGTGTTGAAGCAGGAAAATAGAAAACCAAATGACAAGATTCTGGACATCCAGGGCTCAAGGTCTAAGATGTAATATTTCAACTACCACAGCAAATAGCCAAGCTGAAATATGAAAGAGATGGAAAAACAGGTAACTTGGAAGAGTACATGGAAAAAGCGATTCAAAAGAATGATAATGTCTTCTTTCAGGTTCTTGTATAGATTCATCATGAGCTTCATTCAGACAGAGCAAAAACACTGGATCAGGCACCATGAAATCTGGTCAAGTGTGGTACCTCCCCAGAGAGGATAACTAGGGGAAATATTGAGAATTTTTAAAAAATTGATGCACATCAGTGAAACAGGAAATACAGCCTTGCAATCAGGAAGGATCACCTGCCTTTCAAGTTTTGCCAGGAGGTAATAGAGTTTTTGTGCTGCAATGACACCTAATTTTGTATTGTAATGACACCATAATTACTTTCACAGCAAGTAGTTGTAATTAGAGTATAGTCTGACTCCAGTCAGCCAAAGAGGCTGAACCCATTAGGACAGCAATTTTCTGAATACATGACATACAACATATGCTTAGCCTTCTGCACGGCTCTTGCTGTAGTGGTTTTGTTTACCACATAGACCCCATTAGCTTCTCCCATCAGCCATGGCACTTACAAGTGTAAATGAATTTATGTAGACAGTCCTTAGTGGGTTTTTTCCCCTTATGGTAAAATGTTCTCCCTCTAGTTTCTGATTATTGAATTCATGTTTGTCTTCAAGACCTTGGTCAAGTGCTATTTGTTCTGGGAAGCTTTTCATCTTTTGTTCTGTCAGAATAAATTTAACATTTCCTCAAAGCCCCAGTGGCGTCTATTCCTACATAGAAGTTAATTTACTTTATTCTGTTGTCATTATATACCTGCTTCTCCCACTGAATTTTAAGTTATTTGAACTCAATGACCATATCTTATTCTTATTTATAATCTCAATGCACAAAACTGTGCATGATGCATGTCAATTCATTCTAAACAAAGTAAAAGGATTAGTACCTTGTACAGTAGATCTCATTAAATCAATACAGTTTTTCAGTACTCCTGTGAACAAGGCACTGCGTAAGGGTCAGGTGTTCTGCTAAGCCCTGCAGTAAGGGCTGGAAGAACGTGCACAGAAAGCTTCCTCATCCATTAAGTGGGGTGGTCTGAAGATCGAGTCACTTGTATATTCAGTCTACAGTAACCAAAGCTGTCACTTGGGAACTTCTCTGTTGGCTGTTGACTGAGATAACATCATCCCTGGAATTTCACTTTAGGAGTTTCTCTGAACTGGTTCAACTCCCTTCTAGGTCTGCAGCCTGCTTCCAAGTTCTCATGACCACTCCTTTAAACATTTTCCTTTGTTCTTGCAATCAACACCTTCATATAACCAATCCTGCTGTGTTCATCCAGTTTTTCTGCTCTGTTTTTAACATGTGTGTTCTCCTACTGACTATACTCCAGGAGTTCTGGGCTCTTCATCTCCCAGGTAGATCCTTCCATTTTTCTTTCTCCTGGAAGCAATTCATTATGATAATATTAGCAAAAGATAATGGCTTATTTATAATGTTGTCAAACTTACAAAATTTTTACAACCTTCTTTTAAAACTAGCTCTATACTAGGGATATACCATACTATTCGTAAGTTTTAAGGAGGGTGATCTCTTTTGCAAAGACTAAAGGTTTTTCTCCTGCTGTAGCTCATGCTTTGTCCTACTCAGCCAGAAGGAGAATATCAGATGTGTTTCCACATGTTTGCTGGTTCCTGAGAGGCAGCTAGTACTGTGAGAGGAAACCTAGGTGAAGAGGGAAAATCCAATGTTTGCTTCATGGCTCCCCGCTTATCAGCTTACATGAGTTTTTGCAAATCACTTAACTTTCTCAGAGCCTTAATTTTCTGATACATAAAGCAGGCATAATAGTCCATGCCAATTTCAGAAAGTTGTCTATCTTGTCAGCAAAAATGGTTTATACTGTTAGGAGACTGAGAAGACTGGCTTAACAAATTAAGTGCAGCCATATAATAAGGTGGCATAGCTCTGTAGTTCACTGCTCTGGGAAGATGCACAGAATATATTGTTTTAAAAAACTACTGTGTAATTCCATTTTATGTTAAAAAGTGCATGTTTATTTGTGTATATATATAATACACATACATATTTATATATACATACATACATTAAAAAGCGGCTGATGCTAGAAGGCAGCACACGTAACTGTGAGTGCAATGTGATTGGAGAGTTAATATCATTTCCTCTCATTTCTGATATCTACATTTCTCTAAGTGGTGGGATTCTGGGTGACTTTTACATTTTCTTTTGCAGTATTGAAAACAAATGAATAAAAAGAACTTTAAATCTTCCTGCCCAAACTCTTCTCCTCCTTTATCTATCTAAATAGAAATGCAGTTTTTGTCTGCCTGTAATTCTGTCTCTTCCTGCATCAGACCTGTACAGACTTTTTAGCTGCAAAGATTTGTAGGAAATGTTGGCAATAGTCTGGATGAACATACAGACTACTTTATAAACAGAAAGTTTCTTTGGCAGGCCTGGGGGTGGTGGGTGCCCCCCTCAGAGACAGGCAGGCATCCTCCAGGAGGGGGACATTTATAGGCTGGGTTGAGTTGCTTGGATCATGTAAATGAACACCTCTGTACAGGGGTGCTTCAGGGGAAGAAATACCAGAGATTACTTAATGATGGGCAGCAGTTTATCTAATGATTCCTACAGGACACCAAGGATGCCATAAAGCAGTATTCAAGAATGAGAAATTGCTTGTTATATAAGGTCTATAGCTTAAGCCACCATATTTGGGAACTGGAGGCTAAAGGGATTTATCTTCCAAGCAATGACTGTTTCTGAAGGAGGGCATGTATCTCATTGCTTGGAGATCATCTGTCTTCTATAGCCACAGGCTGTACTCAAACTATATTAGATGCTGAAGTAATCCAGTAAAGGAAAGCAGAGCTCAAAATACCTACTATCCATAGAACATAACCACTGGCCAGGTGGCTGCTGAAGGGCTTATAAGAAGGGCCTTCAGGCTTCTTGGAAGACTTTTTTTGGGAGTAAAATGTAGAGAACATCCCCCCCTTAGGCTTAGTGCATCTGGTTGTAACGGTAAGAAGGAGGTGGGGCCTAGGAAATGGGGGAATCATAGATTCGTTACAGAGCAGCAAAGCCAACTGGTCACCCATCAACCTCTTCCTTCTCTGACCCCACGGCATCCAGGTAGGACCTACATGAGCGTACCCTAGTGATACCAAATGGATCAACATTTTTTTTTCAGATGGAGTCTTGCTCTGTTCCTCAGATTGGAGTGCAGTGGCATGATCTTGGCTCACTGCAATCTTTGCCTCCTCCGTACAAGCAATTCTGCCTCAGCCTCCTGAGTAGCTGGCACTACAGGTGTGTACTACCACACCTGGCTGATTTTTGTATTTTTAATGGAGATGGGGTTTCACCATGTTGGCCAGGTAAAGAGTTCAGTTGGTCTTGAACTCCTTACCTCAAGTGATCTGCCCACCTCAATCTCCCAAAGTGCTGGGATTACAGGTGTGAGCACCGCACCTGACCCCAAAGGGATCAGTTCGTAAATTCAGTAAACCAAAACAAAAATCTAGCTTTGTATTTGATTTTTTGGTGCAGTACTGCAATAGAAGTAATTCTTCTAGTAGTTGTGGTGAGAATATGTTTTATACTTGTAGTCAGAGGTTTTTTTTCTTTTTCTTTTCTTTTTTTTTTTTTTGGACAGAGTTTCACTGTTATTGCCCAGGCTGGAGTGCATTGGTGTGATCTCGGCTTACTGAAACCTCCGCCTCCCAGGTTCAAGCAATTCTCCTGCCTCAGCCTCCCAAGTAGCTGGGATTACAGGTGCCTGCCACCACACCCAGCTAATTTTTGTATTTCTAGTAGGGATGGAGTTTTGCCAGGGGGTTGGCCAGGCTGGTCTTCAACTCCTGACCTCAGGTGATCCGCTCGCCTCGGCCTCCCAAAGTGTTATTTTTCCAGACTTACAAACTTAATTGATAATATGATAATCTTAGTTAAAATCTAAGTGAGCCTAGTTACTATTTCTGTTTCTGATTTATGCATAAATGTGGTGTGGAGTTCAAGCCACTGTTTTTAGTTTCTAATGGGAATCTAGAGGCCAGTAGGGTAAGTCGCCAATGATTTAGAGGTTAGGCAGGTGCAGGGCAAAGGTCTTCTTCCCTGGAGTCTCTCTTCTATCACTGACCAAAGACCTTGTTGTCATTTCAGGATGGCTGTTTATTTCCTTAAAGGCTGCTCTTTTTTTCTTTCCTCAACAATCGCTTGTTTTAATTTTTATTTCTTTGACGACTTATGAGGTTTATCATTTTTCCATGGATTGACTGAAAATCTTTAACAGTTGGTGGCTCTTTTCTTGCCTTAGTGAGGGCAGTGGAGTGAATGTGAGGTATGGTCAGTATCTGCTACGTGGGGTGATGATCAGAGAGTAGAACCGTGGAGGAACCTTGGTGATCCCGGAGCTTGACTTTCACTCCCAAATTAGGAAAACTGGAACCCACAGAGACCAGATGACTTGTCAATAACTAGAACTGTGATTAGAAGCTGATACTTGACTCCATGACTATCTTATCACAAGGACCGTGTTGCTTTTTTTTTTTTTTTTTAGATGGAGTCTCGCTTTGTCACCCAGGCTGGAGTGCAATGGTGCAATCTCTGTACACCGCAATCTCTGCCTCCCAGGGTCAATCGATTCTCTTGCCTCAGCCTCCCAAGCAGTTGGGATTACAAGTGTGTACCACCACACCCGGCTAATTTTTTGTATTTTTAGTAAACATGAGGTTTCACTATGTTGGCCAGCCTGGTCTTGAACTCCTGACCTCAGGTGATCTGTCTGCCTTGGCCTTCCAGGATGCTCTGATTACAGGTGTGAGCTATGGCACCTGGCCGGGCTGTGTTTGTTAAACAGAAGCACCCATTGTAATAAACTATATAAGTAAATGCAATAAATTTTAGGAGATTGAGCTGGCTGTTCTCAACCATAGGATCTAGTCTGGAATGTTGTATTAACCAGTCCCTGGATGCACATTATGTGTATATCACTTTCCCACAAGTTGAGTGCCTTCACCTCTTCAACGGAGGCTTCTGACATATTAATAACCCCACTCATCGTATTAATTCCAAGCTGCAAAGTCTCAGAAGCACACACGATACTGAATTTCGTTGCCCAAGCTGTGGTTAATTACCTAACGTATACTTCGATCTGAGAGAACTGCCCTTGGTTGCTATTTGCTTATTTTCCCTTCTCTTGTGCTCTCCCCACCACCGAGCCATCATTCATCTCTCCAGTAGTTCCTGTCCCGTCCTTGTGGTGAGCAGATACTGGGTAAACACTTTACCAGGGGAGCACACAAATTTCCCATTTGTCAGAGAAAAAACAAAAGAGCATGGTGCTTTTGCTCAGTGAGGTGGTGTAGAGAGATGGTTTCAGAGAACACTGACACTGAAAGCAAACAGACTGCAACAGCTATGAGAGTTTTAAGCTTTTGCATTAGAATAACATTTTCACCGCTACAGATCCGATAGCACAGAATGTTCTTAACTGCTGTGTTTGCCTGTGAACATGATTGGATGTCTTGTGGGTATATTACATTTAGCATATCCCCCTCCTCATGTGCTCTTCATGCATCCAGTGTGTGTCCCCAAATCTGAGGCAATGCTTGATTGCCTTTTCTCTCACACCCCACCACTAGTCCTTCAGCAAATCCTGCTGTCTCTGCCTTTGAAACAGGTCCCCAATAGAAGCACTTCCCGCCATCTGCGCAGCTAAGGCCGTAGGCCAAGCCTCATCACTCAACTGGGGTCTGCCCTGATCCTCTACCCTGCTCCCTTCTGCAACCGTTTATTATCTAGCCTACAGCAGACTGGGCCTTTGAAGATTTCATCAGATCAAATGACACTCCCAATTGAATCACAAAGTGGGTTTTTTAGTTCTATGTAGACATAAACCAGAGCTTGACAGGGTAAATGCCCTGTGTGGTCAAGCTCTGGAGCCCTAACAGACATCCTAAGCCTCTTCCCCTTGACATGCCTGCACAGTGGCTTCCTGTTCTTCAAAGGCACCAGGCACATCCCTGTCTCGGCCTCTGCACTTCTCTCTGTCTTGGGTGCTCTTCTCTCATTGGGTTTGTTTCTTTAGCTCAATCAATTATCTGATCAAATGTCACCTCTTCAGAAATGCCCACTTGGTCTCCACGTCTGAAGGTTATTTCCTTAGTCACTTGATCCCTCTCTATCCCCTTATCCTTTTTCTTTTTTAAGACAGGATCTTGCTGTGCCATCCAGGCTGGAGAGCAGTGGCCCTATCATAGCTCACTGCAGTTTTGAACTCCTGGGCTCAAGGGATTCTCTTGCTTCAGCCTGTCAAGTAGTTGAGACCACAGGTGTTTGCCACCACTCTGACTATTTTTAAATTTTTTTTTATAGAGGTGGGATCAAACCTAGGCTGGTCTCAAACTTCTGGCCTCAAGCAGTCCTCCTGCTGTGGACTACCAAAGTCTTGGGATTGTAGGCATGAGCCACTACACCTGGCCTCTTTTTCTTTATTGAACATGTTATACATTCATTCATTTGTCATGTGCCCAGCCCCCTCCACCCCCACTAGATTGCAGTCTCCATGAGACAGGCATTGGGTTTGGTTCACTGTTTCTACTATAGAAAATAAACATTTGTTGAATGAATTACTAGGATGATCTGAGAACTGTATTTCAGTGATTAAAATTCCTGATAAAGCCCTTACGACTGAAAGGGCACTGGCAGCCTGCAGACGGTGAGACACTAGGGCTTGTCCTGTCATTGCCATTGGACTTGTTTGTGCTGCTGTTCCCCCCTCCCACCCCTACCCCCATTTAAAATAAAATGTTATCAATAGATTTCACTTGAAAGTCTCTCGGAAGGCTCCAGGGTTAGTCCTGGCACCAGGGTTAGAAGATGAGAGCCCCGGATGATGTGTTTTCAGAGCAAGCACAGACAGTGTGTATTGATTCTGGACAGCTTTAATGTCTGCGTGTTTATCTGCTTTACAGAAATTTAAGAACCCTTATTACTCCTGCATCAAGTCCTCTCAAAGTGGACAGATTCCAAAGCTCTCGGGAAACATTAGCTGTGGACCACTACTGTCATTATTTGGTGAATTTGTTGTATCACATGACTTAGAAATTGATAAGCATAAATTGTCACTATTTCTTCCAGAAAGGTTAACTTTATTGATATGTATCATTAGCTTCTGAATGGTATCTTTCAGCTTTTTGACTTTCTTTTATTCATGGCAGATACACAAAGCAACTTTTTTTCAGGTTGAAAATACTGAGGTCTGTATACAAAGTAAAGATATCTGAATGGAGCAATAATTCAAACTGTATTCTGTGCTTGTGACTTGTGTATCTCGATGAGTGGTGTCCGGGTTTTGAGCACTTTTCCTGCTTGGAATTGCTATGTGATTGAAAACTTGGGCCACCACGGGTGGTGATTTAGAACACTGGATTCCAGATCAAGTAAAGTCATTTATCAGAACTTTAATTATGAAGTATTGAGGTACTGAGTTTCTGTCCACTTGCCTGTTGTCCTTGCATCCTGAGACCTTTTGTCTCCAGTTTCCCATTAATTCTTGACCATTTATGGAGACAGGTGTGGTTTAGCTTCCCTTAGCTTAGCTGAACCAGGTATTTCCTTCATTTTCAGCCTGTTGGTATAACTGAGTCTCCATCTTCTACAAAAGTGGGTCCCAACTACCCAGGAACTTTTGCTTTTATTTCACTTCATTTCTCCCTTTCCCCCAAATTCCTGGCTCCTAGTCCTGCCTTTTTGGTCTGGGCTAGACACTGGCCAGTTTCTTTACCATTTTGGTCCCCATCTTCTTCACCCATAGATGAGACAGTTCTATTGGACAATCTGTAAGCCCATTCATTTATGAACTAATATTTATGGACTGTCATCTCAGATGCTGGGTAAGTTTTCATTGACTGATTCATGGACTCATATTCTAATTTGTTTCAGAAAGAATTTAAGGCAGCTGGATAATAATTTTTACTTCATTAGCCTACAATGCACTTTCACATGTATTATCCTTTTTGATTACCCTAATAGTCCTGGAGGCAGGTGAAAGTCTGGTATCATTAACTTCATAGTACAGATGGGATTAAAGCCTCTTTAACCCTCCAGATTTGATGATCCTGTAGCCCAATTGTTCAACTTAGACTTGTTAGGAGAGTCTAGCTCAGTGATTCTGAAACTTCAGTGTGTAGGACTGGAAGTTTGTTTACAGTAGAGATTTCTCACTGACTGTATTTGGGATGGAGCCCAGGAATCTGCATTTCTCATAAGCAATAGCACGATTCTGATCAGGAGGCTGCTGGCTGCGCCTCTGTGCTTACACAGTGCCTGCCTCAGCAGGGATGTTCACCAAATGTTCATTGACTTATGCACAGCAAATCTCAAGCCAATACGAAAACATGTAAGCATAAATCGATATACAATGGATGCAATATGCAGTCGGCTTTATTGTGGAAACACTTGATTGGCACTTCAAGTGTCTGAAAGTAAAATTAACTGGTGCTCCATGTACCATGCTCCCAGGCCTCCTCGTTAATGATGTAGGCTTTCGATTTTACCTCTTACACTTCTCATACCCATATGTCCGGTAAACCCTCATTTCCCCCATTAGGCCACCTTTTCCTTGAGTGGCTTGCTTCAGGAAGCCCATGAATTGTCCAATTAGCAACAAAGGAGCCAACATCTCCCTGCCCAGGACATAGCTCCCAATGAATACACATCTTCACATGCGGAATAATGGGACCCTGTAACAGAAGATCCCCACTGTCCTGTAATAATGCCCCTAACATTTGTGTGGAACTAGGAAAGGCTCTATGTGAAAGTAGCATCAGCTGACATTTTCTTGCAGTCTTTTAAAGTCAACGGATAAATGGCAGTGTCCTGTAGAAGGTAACAAATAGGGTTTTAAGCCTTGCAGTGCCAGACCTCCACTGAGAAACTGTGTTCTCCTTTGGGACAAGGCTACTCTGCCTTCTGTAGATCTAGTACCTTACCATGTTAGAGGATTATTTTTTTCCCCAAAAAGTTAAATCATAACTCTCATAGACTTAGTGTTAAAGAGAGAACTGGGAAGATGTTACAACTGATTCCGAGCAGAATTCAAAGGGCAGATGCCTTGGTAGGTCAAGAAGATCGAAACGAATGTGCAAACAGAGGCCGACCTGGCATCTCCCACAGTACGGCAGGAGCAATGAGCTGAGCTGCCACCCGACAGCATTTCCAGGTTTCCAGATTGAGAAGGATTTTGTATCGCCTTCCGAGAACCGCAATTCACACAGCTCAGACAATGAAATGCTAGAATCAAATATCCCAGAAGGGTGTGAGTTCAACAGCTCATCATTTTCTATTGAAGCACCAGTTTGCCTTGCCTTGAATGTACGTACTTGTGTTTAACAGTCAGTTTGCAGGAGAGAATTCATCCTGAGTTGGGCTGCTCTGAGATTTCTCATCTCGGTCTTTGTGTTAAAAACAGGACCACATCCTTTAATGAAGCAGTCCTTGAAGTAGTGGGCTGAAGGAGGGGGAAAAAAAGGAAGAGAAGCAAGGAGGTAGAAGGATGTGTCAGAATCACCTTAGAACCAGGGCTGTGTGTGTGTGTGTGTGTGTGTGTGTGTGTGTCTGCGTGCGTGGGTGTGCACGTGTGTGTTTAGGAAAAGCTCTCCACACCCTTGTTGAGATATATGACTGCTCTGAAGTTTTAGGTTCCCACTGTCATCATTCAGTGCAGTGGCTCCAGGCACGTGGCCCTGGAAACTTATTTCTGGTCTTGGTCAGTGACTTGCACCCTTGGGGCTTTGGTTCACCTACTTAACCCCAAATACCCTCATCTAAAACCTGGAGAAATACTGATATGGCTGCTGTAGGACAGCAGATTTCTTTTTCTCCCCCATCACTAGCCTCGTGGCTGAGGCCCCTATCTGTAGCAAAAGACAGATTAATGAGAGAAAAGCATACACATTGAATGTAAGTTTTCTGTGACCAGGGAGCTTTCAGGAGTGAAGACCCAAAGAAACAAGGAAACATGTTTTTTATGCTCGGTTTGTTGAGAAGTGGATAATTGTGGAGAAGTGGGATTGGATAAAGCAGTGTGATCTGGTTAATGGTAATGAACCAGGGGGAACTCAGCAAAGCCTGTTTGTTCAGGTTTTTCTCTCTGTCCCTGTGTCTTAAGAGATAAGGATGCTCCTTTCCTCCAGGTACAGAGAGGGCACCTCTCCCGTGAGGGTCTTATGGCCTGCTCTGGGGGAGGAGGGCAAGGGGAAGGTGAGAGTGACCTTCCTGCTTCTGCAGTTTTCTCAAATGCCACAGTGCCATATTTTGGGGTACCGTGTCCTGAATTTATCACTGTCTTACAAACTTTCATTGAGGATCAACTTAGATAATGCAAAATGAGACAGTTTTGTTATAATGAGACAGTTTATATGTTATAACGTGCAGCACATGTGTGAAATGTTATCCTCGTTACCATGTGGGTTATTGAGTTCCAACTGGATTGCCTTTGTCCTTGCTGTTGATTCTGGTGTTTCTATTTTATCTCTTCACTATATGAGGGAGCAGAAGGGACAAGGATTTGGAGTCAGACATCACTGCACACTCCCTGCTCTCTTTTCTGCTGGCTATGTGAACTTAAACAGATCATTGAAATTTAAACAGAGATGACGATATTTTTCTCCTTGTAAAGTTTAAATGAAGTGATGTGTGAAATCCCCGGCACTTAGTAGGTCCTCTGTGAAGGTAAATTTGCTTCCATTCTGCTGCCCATTTCTCATGAGTCTGCGGGCTTTCTGCCTGTGTCATGGAGTGGAGGGTTAGGAGGAGGGGCTTACAGCTCCCAAGTGTGCACATCACAAAACTATCATGAAGTTTAACTAATGCCCAATGCACTTACTCACTGGGCAGTCGGAGTTTCCAGGAACACAAGAAACACAAGCTTCCAGGTCTCTTCTCTGTTTGCCGTGATGCAAACAGAGAAGAGACCCTGGGAACCAGCAGTGAGGTTTTTTTTTTTTTTGTTCTCATCAACTGTAATGTTTTAGTACAAGTGTTGATTCTGTGCAGGCCTCTACAGAATTGTAAGATATAATATCTCGCTTTAGGGAATTTATACCAAACTGGAAATATAAGATTAATGATCAGGAAACAGCAAGTGTGAGAGCGAAATACAATCAAGGGCTGGTAAGTGGTGCAGTGTGAATAGATGATCTTTGCTCTAGGTGGTCAGGAAAGAGTGCTCTGCAAAGAACCCTGGCCTTTAATGTGTATTTTCCGACAATGCACAAACAGGCAGTTGTGGTTCTGATTCTGCTGACAATGGAAAGGAACAGAGAATTAAGGCAGGTGCATGTGTAGTTCTGGAAAGGAACACGATACGTACTTCACGGAAAAATGCACACACTGCTTGTGGATACATTATCTTCCTGGAGCTCTAGGTGCTTCTATTGAAGGGTTTCTGCGGAAAATGCAGTCACGGACTCGGCCTTCAGACTCAAGGTTGGGAGCATCTTATATTTTGACTTCGTTTTGAAAGATAGGGAGAGAGCCCAAAGGGAGTCCTCCTTGTCCTTTCAGACTTATTTCTTCCTGTAATTTGCAAATTCTTCATTTGTATTTTTTTTAAACATTTGAAAAGAACCATTTTAGAATGAATTGGCCAGAAGAAGGTGAATAGAGACAGGAAGGTGGCACAGCAGGGCTCTGCGGCCATCAAAGTCAAGGATGAAGTGGGACCACGTGGCCAGGAGTGGTTTTGGCTAGAGCAGAGTCAAGGCTTTGGGAGAGGCAGTGCCTCCCTCATTAGCATTTTAAAAACCGTTCTCCTGTCTCAAAAACAAAACAAAACAAAAAAACAAAAACACATCAGAAACCAAAAAACTGTTCTCTGGGAAATGTGATATCCTTGAGCTTATTACATTGAACAATAGTTATACTTTTAGATGTAATTTTGTGAATAGAAAGTAATATTTTTGGTGATAATTGAAATGAGCTTCCCATTTGATTTGTAAAATTCAGTACTCTTAATAGCAAATGCGTGCGGGGCTCAATATCTAGGTGATGGGTTGATCTGTGCAGCAAACCACCATGGCACACGTTTACCTATGTAACAAACCTGCATGTCCTGTACATGTATCCCAGAATTTAAAAAAGAAAAAAGTTCAGTGCTCTCATTAACATGGTCACAGATAGTTACCTAGAAATATTTTCTGGAATATTGATGGTAGGAATGGATATCCAACAGGCAACTTGGACACAAGAAGCACAGTTTCATTTGAAGTCTCTGTTCTGTTCTTAGTAAGCTCAAGCATTAAATGACGAACCTAAGGTTTAACTGGTGTAGCTGTAAACACCTCTGTACAAACCTCTACCTACTTAAAAAAAATGACTTCCGTGGGATGTCTTCCTGAGGTTATTTTATTTCAACCATGCCTTCTCTTTATTTCGAAAGCTTTGATTGGGGTTCAAAGTCTGCACATGAAATATTTAGGATTTTGCCTATTGTGTAAAGTGTGACATAACTCTAGATCAACAAAGAGCTCAAATTCTTTAGAAATATTACTAATCACTTTGGCATAGAAAGCACAGATTAAAAGTCATTTCACACAGAGTATTCCCGTAGAACAGATCTGGTTCTAGTGTTGCAGTGGCTAACCAGATACTTACTTAGGAGTACATTTTGTTTTTTCGGTCCTTCCAGAACCCCAGTCTTTACTATGCATGAGACACATAAACTGTCCTTTTTACATTTTAAAACACGTTTCTCTAAAACTTGTAGTCTTTCCTCTTTTAAATGTTTTTTAGAGTCAGGGTCCCTCTTTGTTGCCCAGGCTCAAGTATAGTGGTATGATTATAGCTCACTGTAGCCTCAAACTTCTATACTCAAGCCATCCTCCCACCTCAGCCTCCTGAGTAGCTAGGACTACAGGCCTGTGCCACCACAGCTGGGTATTTTTAAAATCTTTTGTAGAGACAGGGTCTCACTGTGTTGCCCAGGCTGGTCCTGAACTCCAGGGCTCTAGCGATTCTCCTGCCTCAGCCTCCCAAAGAACTGGGATTATGGAGATGAGCCCCTGTGCCTGGCCTTCTCCTTTTAAAAGAGAAGTAAACTATATGGCAACTTGAAAATTACACAAGCAACTATTAGTTTTTACTTGCACAGAACTGGAAGTAGACAGTAGAGAAAAGAAAACACAAATGAAGTTTGATCTGTATAGCCTGCAGTGGCTCTGCGTGGTGCCATGGAAATTGTTGCAGATGAAGCAACTGTGTGTATGTATGTGACGCCAAATTCCACAGCTTGGCAGGACTGATAAAGACGACATCTGATGAAAGTTCCCTTTGGGGATATTTCAATTTCTTTCCTTTTTTTTTTATTTTTTTGCTTCTCTTAAATTCATCAGCATTTTTCCGTATCATGCAGTACCTAGAACAGATCTGCTCCTTACATCCTCCCTACCTCAGTCTCACCAGTTAGGAAATGGTGATAAGAAACAACTCTTGAAAGTGATAAAAAGAGGGGGAGGGCTCAAACCCTGAGCTCCAGTTTTCAGTAAAAACAAAGCAGTATCATTGCCCCCTCTTTTTTTTCTGGCTCGTTCCCATAGTATTATTTAAACAAAAACACATATGAATTAATAATAATATAAAGAATTTTTTAAAGACCTAGTAAATACATACAGAGGCATTTTTGAAAGCAAATATTATTGATCCCAGTAATATATTTTGGCACAAGCACTTGCTTAATAGACTAAGAAGTGTTTATTTTTAAAGCGCTGACCGGTTTGTAAGGCTTCATGTCGGGTACCGGCGAGGTTTGAGAGCACGCACTTGGAAGGTTCCAGCGGCTCTAGAGATTTTTCAAAGGTCCCCATTAGACCAATGAGTTAAAATCCCTGTTGTCATTGTAGCCTTCTGTCAATAAACATCCTTGCCTTCCCTGTTTTGCTCTTAGTACAACCTTTTAAAAAAATTACCAAAAGATACTTGCATATATTGTCATAAGAAATTTCCATTACTATTCATGCTTTTAATAAATCTATGAACTTGACCTTCGCACGAGTCAACCTACATAACACACAGAGAGAGGCCTCTCTACAAGGAAGGATGTTTATTTGGAAATGGGTATTGCAACAGGAATGTCCCATTGTAGGAGGGAGTTAACTGGTGATTCCCTTCTTCTCTCCTCTGAGTACTGCTCATGATCTCTGCAGGGACTTCTGAGCATCATAGTCATATATTTAAGTCTAACTGCTGTTACACTTAATGGAAAAGTGGCTTGTAAAACACATGAAAATATTTACACCGTTCCTTTGAAACATAATGATAAAATACTCAGCCAAACTTCTTTTTGGAAACAACTTCATTTAAGCCATTCAATAAAGATGGCTTGGCTGGGCGCAGTGGCTCATACCTCTAATCCCAGCACTTTGGGAAGCCGAGGTGGGCAGATCACCTGAGGTCAGGAGTTCAAGACTAGCCTGGCTAACATGGCAAAACCCTGTCTCTCCTAAAAATGCAAAAATTAGCCAGGAGTGGCGGTGGGCACCTGTAGTCCCAGCTACTTGGGAGGCTGAGGCAGGAGAATCGCTTGAACCTGGGAGGCAAAGTTTGCAGTGAGCCAAGATTGTACCATTGCACTCCATCCTGGGCTGACAGCAGTGAGACTCTCTTTAAAAAAAGAAAAGAAGTAATCTAGCATGTTCACTCTTTGGAAGGGCTCTCCCAAATCTGGGGGACTCACCCCCTCCTCCCCAAGGAGGAAAATGGGCTGTTGGATGGCTGGGTGCGTGGAGCGGAATAGTTCTTCATGCTGCAGTAATTTGAACCCTTGAATGTATCCCTTTCAAGTGTATTAATTATTAAAGAAATGAGTCACCTTAACAGACTGCCACATAACGTGCGGGAAACGAGGTGGTTCCGCAGGCACTGGGTACCCGAGGGAAGATACACATTCCTCACAAGCTTGTGTGAAGTTGTTATTTGAGGAGGCAGGACATGTCCCTTTGAGCCTGGCTGGGAAGAGCCTTGTTTGATGCGCTGAGGCATTTAGGCTTCCTCCTGCAGGCCAGGAGAAGGCCATGGCATTAGGCAGGGAGTGCTCTCGGGCTTAGAGCCAGGGATAAGACATTGGTGACAGAGAGGTGGCCTGGGCAGGAGTCAGCAGGGTGCAGTGGTCCAGGCTGGGAGGATAAGCCTCTGGAGGAGAGGGATTGCTGTGGGGATTTTGAGGTGGGACTGGGCTTTTAGACAGTTTGGCAGTGAAACGAGGAAGGTTTAGGAGCCAGTTATCACAAAGGGAGAAAATCAGTAATAGCTCTGATGTTTGTGTTTTGAGCCCTTAGATAAATAGTAGATTTGCAGAAAGGTAAACAATTCCATTTTGGTTTTAGAGAGCTGGAGAAGCAGGCAGGACATCCAGATGGAGATGTCCAGTAAACAGCTGTAAATGTGGGCTTGAGTCCATGAGAGAGGTCCAGTCCCCAGCCTACCTCAGAAAAGGAGGCTGTGACCTTGGGCGAACGTGCAGCCTGAGCAGGGAGCTGCAATGCAACTGTGGGGGGTCTCCGGTAAGGGATGGACATGGGGGAACCTGTGTGGAGGGGCAGGAAGGAAACAGCCACTGGAAGAATTCCTTGAAGCCCAAATAGGGATTGCTGCAAGAAGGGGGATGCCAATGCTGCAGGAGCTTTGTAGGAGCAGGAGTGGTTGTGTGCCACTGGATTTGGCAAAGACTTGCCATTGACCTCGGGCAGAGCAATTTCAGAAAATGGTAGCAGAAGGCTACTGTAGGAATGAATAATGGGGAATGAATAATGACCAGGCTAGAGGAGGGTTTGAGATGTTTTGGGAAACAAATGAGGGGCTAGGTTTTTTTTTTTTTTTTTTTTTTTTAGAAATAGTCTCGCTCTGTTGCCCAGGTTGGAGTGAAATGGCATGATCTCGGCTCACTGCAACCTCTGCTTCCAAGGTTGAAGCGATTCTCCTACCTCAGCCTCCAGAGTAGCTGGGATTATAGGTGCCCGCCACCATGCCCAGCTAATTTTTGTATTTTTAGTAGAGACAGGGTTTCCCTGTGTTGGTCAGGCTGGTCTCGAACTCCTGACCTCAGGTGATCCACCTGCCTTGGCCTCCCAAAGTGCTGGGATTACAGGTGTGAACCACCATGCCCGGCCAAGGGGGTAGTTTATAGTGGTCGCTTAAACGTAATTATAAGTCAAGGTAAGAAACTAGTTAATATTGTCACTTCTTGCTTAAATGGCTATTTCTTCCTAAAACACACATACATATATAAACACATAATGAGTGAGTGTATATAGTCGGTCTTCTGGTTATTTTGATAATACAGCCTTTGAATAGATTAGAAAACCTCAACATTGTTAAGTATATATGCTTTCTCTAAATAGATTTTAATTGATGAATTCTAATAGTGACTTTTATTTGGGGTGGGGGAAATCTCATACAATTTTGATAGAATGGGAATTTATTTTCTTTCCCCTGGGCTCTGGAAAACAATTTGAGATTATCCAGTTCTAGCACTAGCTTGATTTCTTCTGACAAATCAACTTTTCTTTTAATGTGAAAAACTTAATATGAATTGCTTCTTTGTAAAGTGTGGGCTTGTATCATTTTTTAAAGCTTACCTCTTGATTAAAATATAACCTATATACAGAATGCAGGAATTAAATTTTTTTTTTGTTTACTGAGCTGTAAATTACATACCTTAAATTCATTTTAGTATATTCACAAAGTCATGCAGCCATCACAGTGATCTAATTCCAGAACATTTTCCTCACCCCACCAAAATAAACCTGTACTTGTCAGCAGTCACTTCCCATTCTCGCCCTCTCCCAGCTCCTGGAAATCACTCATCAACTTGCTGTCTGTAAGGATTTACCTCTTCTGGGTTCTTCCTTCAAATTCAGTTGTATGGTATGTGGCCTTTGTGCCTGGTTTCTTTTACTTACCAGAAGGGACCGTCTATGTAGTAGCTTGAATTAGGACGTCATTCTTTTATTTACTGCTGAATAATATTCCATTTTACAGATATCTCACATTTTGTTTATCCATGCATCAATGAATGACCATAATTCCTTTTTAATGTTTTCATTTTAAAGATCTGGGGCTTGATTTGTGTGTGAAGAACGCCACCGTTGCCGGTAGGAGCCCACATCACTCAGCACAGGAGCCAGGGCAGAGATGCCACTGGGGTTTTTGCCAGTTTACTTCAGAGGTCCTTGTGTGTCCACGTGTTTGGGCCCTCATGGCGAGAGGACAACTTTTGTGCTTCATCTATAGTGCTCCCCTAGGGAGTAGGATGTCTCTGGCAACCCTGGCGTAGAGCAGAAACTCCAGTCACAGCGTGGCAGGTGACATTCTTTCCTTGAGGATCTTTAGATTTGCATAAACACGGGGTGAGCATTTTCTTCTGGTGACAACCCTGACTTCTTTAGTTTGGGGGCTTTGATGGTTCCTACCAAAATTCTAGGGATGCATCTTGTCATGTGCTTGTGGGCTGGTCAGAAGCCTCAGAGCTCCTAGGCAGGGGCACCCCAGTTTTGTGAGGTTCCATGAATTGCTGCAAGCATCTAGCCTGCTCATTTTCTTCCTTTTTTCTTTCTTTCTTTTTTTTTTTGCAGATGATAGAACTATGTTTACACTTCTCAAAGGGAAGCAGCCTCGGAAAAAAAAACCCTTAGGATGCATAACTAGGTGAACTCCTGGGTGTTCACATGTTCTTAAGTGGTAGACGTTCTTTCTTGGAGCCTGGCTGTTTTCTCAATATATGTGTTTTATTTCTACTAGAACAGAGTCCATGACAGGGGACAGTTTGTGGCCAATGCTTTCCAGCACACACGTTATCTAAAGAGATACAGGCACACATGAGGTTTTTTTTGGCTTTGTGTGGAATGTGGGGTAGTTACTTTTCCACAGTTTGGAGAAATCTGAGTTAGTCTGCAGAATGACTGCTACTTCTTTGAAATCTGATCTGTGGGAATTGAGTTGTTGCAAACTCTGCCCGCATTCCTAAGCCTTGGCACTGTGTCTTTCTGCGATCACAGGTAAAAGGCATCTTCCCTAAGGCTCTTCCTGGATGAGTAGGGGATGGGAAAGGAGAGAAGGAAGTGTTATGGACTTTCTCTGAAAATTGCAGGTGTGTCCTGAAGTTTATTTCAGGTCTGTCTTTCTTTTCCTTTTGTTTTGGTTTTTGAGACAGGATCTCTCTCTGTCTCCCAGGCGAGAGTGTAGCGGTGCAATCATAGCTCACTGCAGTCTTGAATTCCTGGGCTCCACTGAGCTTCTCACCTCAGCTTCCCAAGTAGCTGCTGCTACAGGTGTGCGCCACCACTCCTGGCTAATTTTTGTATTTTTTGTAGCAGCAGGGGTCTCGCTGTGTTGCTGAAGCTGGTCTTGAACTCCTGGGCTCAAGCAATCCTCCTGCCTCAGCCTCTCAAAGTGTTGGGAGTACAGGCGTGAACCATGGCTCCTGACCTCACGACTGTTTTTCAAGTGTTGTTTGTATACATGGAAGTAGAGTGCACATACTTGGTTCTCGTGTTTCAGATGAAATGCTTAGTTCCGCACAGAACTATGCTGCACTAGAAATCACATGCTTCTGTTCGCAATAGCAAAGTCATAGAACCAACCTAAGTGCCCATCAGCAGTTGACTGGATAAAGGAAGTGTGGTATACATACACCATGGAATACTATGCAGCCACAAAGGAGGATGAAATCATGTCCTTTGCAGCAACATGGCTGGGGCTGGAAACCATTATCCTAAGCGAACTAACTCTGAAACAGAAAACCAACTATTGCATTTCTCACTGGCCACCGGGAGCTAAACAGTGGGTACGCATGGACATAAAGATGGAAATAATAGATACTGGGGCTCCAAAAGATGGGGAGAGCTGAGGCTTGAAAGACTACCTGTCAAGTACAAGGTTCGCTATTTGGGTAATGTGTATAACTAGAAACCTAATTCCCACCAGTGTGCAATATACTCATGTAACAGACAAACATACCTACAGATCTAAAAAAGCAGAAATCACGTGCTTGATGAGAGTGGAAGGGGAAGATTGGTCAGCCCCTGCGTGGTGCAAGGAATTCTGCAGAAATGGTGTGGTGCAAGGAATTCTGCAGAAATGGTTACCACTGAGGCTCTAGGTGCCTGTAGGTTGCATTCAGGACGCTGACACATAGTCTCTCATTCATTCAGGACTCATACCTGGGCCCACTGCCTAAGGTATGATGAGAAGCATGTGCCTCTTTTTCTTGTCCACTTTGTTTTTGAGACAGTGTCTCGCTGTCATGCCCAGGCTGGAGTGCAATGGTGTGATCTCAGCTTACTGCAACCTCCACCTCCCGGGTTCACACGTTTCTCGTGCCTCAGCCTCCTGAGTAGCTGGGATTACAGGCGTGCGTCACCACACGAGGTTAATTTTTGTATTTTTAGTAGAGACATGGTTTTGCCACGTTGGCCAGGCTGGTCTCGAACTCCTGGCCTCAAGTGATCTATCTGCCTCGGCCTTCCAAAGTGCTGGGATTACAGGCGTGAACCACTGTGCCTGGCCCCACTTTCTTTTTAAGCACAGTCGCTGCCCCATCACAGAATTAAAATACGATCTTTTCTTACTTTCCCCTGTGTTCCTCAGCACCCAGCCCCATGCATTTTATTGATGACTTGTGTCTCACTCTTTTTGCATTTATTTCTGCACCACAATGCTATAAAAGGCACAAAGCGCAAACAGGCTTGCTACATACTTGCTATTTTCTCCAGCATGCATGTGTTCTACGGGTATGGACATATCGCTGCATTGCTGACACAAGTATGGCTTGCGTAGCATTTTACATCTCATCTTGTCTCATCCCTGGCTGATGATGGCATTTATGAGAAAGAAACCACAGAAATGCTTCTTGCCCTCTGCTGTTCTTGGGGCCTATGCACCTGTTCCATGCTGGGGCACCTTGAGTTCTTATGTGTTCATCTGCTGGAGCTTGGTAGAAAACAGTAGAAGCCTTCTGAACTCTAGGAGTTCCTGGGCTTAGGAAATCTTTAATTATACAATCAATTAAATGATGGGGGCTATGTCTGCAGGGAGAGAAAGCCAGTAAAGCTTAAGTTTTGCTTTTATCAACATAATCTTCATAGGTTCTTTCTTCTGGAATCATCTGGCCTTAAGTATGATGTAGTACTTCTCTGGTATAAATGTCACTGGAATTGATGGTATAAGTTACTCCTTGTTTTTTGTTGGGTTTTACTTGCTGTTCTTTTTCTTTTCTTTTCTTTTTGCCTTATTGGCACAGTTAATGGATCTTGTGGGTTTTTCCTACACTGAGATATACACTTATTGTATTATATTGATTTATGTCCCTGCTCTTCTTCAAGAGGCCTGCATAAGGAAAATATAATGTAGACTATTAATTTTAGGAACAATCATGAAACAAGAATCTTATTTATTCTTCCCCTAAATTTAATTTTAAACTGTAGACTAAAACGATCTTATGAAAATTTTTGCACAGTTAAGAAAAAGCAGCCTCTGTGTGTGTGTGTCTGTGTATGTGTGTGTGTGTGTATGTGTGTGTGTGTGTTTGTGTGTGTGTCTTTTGGACTAAATTTATGCCACTGGTGATCTTTTTATTGGGTTATATCCATAAAGCTTCGTCTTTTTTTTGACTTGTTAATAGATTTTACTTTTATTTTTATTTAAAAAAATAATTTCAACTTTTATTTTAGACTCAGGGCGTACATGTGCAGGTCTGTCACATGGCAACACTGTGTAAAGTTGAGGTTTGGGGTATGGATGATCCTGTTACCCAGACAGTGAATACAGCACGCAGTCGGCAGTCCCTCAGCCCCTACCCCATCCCCATCCAGCAGTCCCCGGTGTCTATTGCTCCCATCTTTATGTCCACGTGTACTCAATGTTTAGCTCGCCCTTATCAATGAGAAGGCATGGTTATTGGTTTTCTGTTCCTGGTTAATTCGCTTCGGATAATGGCCTCCAGCTACATCCATGTTGCTGCAAAGGACGTTATCTCATTCCTTTTTATGGCTATGTAGTATTCCATGGTGTATATGTATCACATTTTCTTTATCCAGGCCACCATTGATGGGGATTTAGGTTGAGTCCATGTCTTTGATATTGTAAATAGTACTGTGATGAACATGTGTGCATGTGTCTGTTTGGTAGAACGATTTATTTTCTTTTAGATATATACTCACTAGTGGGATTGTTGGGTTGAATGGTAGTTCTGTTTTAAGCTCTTTGAGAAATCTTCCAACGGCTTTCCATAGTAGTTGAACTAATTTACATTCCCACCAGCAGTATATAAGTATCCCTCTTTTTCTTCAGCTTTCCCTACGGCTGTTGTTTTTTGATTTTTTTTTTTTTAACAGAGTCTCACTCTGTCACCCAGGCAGGAGTCCAGTGGCACAATCATAGCTCACTGCAGCTCGACCTCACAGGCTTAGGTGATTTTCCCACCTCAGCCTCCTGAGTACCCAGAACTGCAAGGGCTCACCACCATGTCTGGCTAATTTTTGTATTTTTTGCAGAGACGGGGTTTTGCCATGTTACTTACCCAGGCCGGTCTTTAACTCCTTAGCTCAGGTGACCCGCCAGACAAAGTGCCGGAGTTATAGGAGTGAACCACTGCACCTGGCTGGTTTTTTTAGTAATAGCCTCTCTGACTGGTGAGAGATGGTATCTCACTGTGGTTTTGATTTGCATTTCTCTGATGATTAGTGATGATGAGCATTTTTTCATATGCTTGTTGGCTGCTTATATGTCTTCTTGTGAGAAGTTTCTGTTTATGTCCTTTGCCCGCTTTATAATGAGGTGATTTGCAATACTTCATTTGTGCCAGAGCTTTCAAGGATGCCTTAAGTCAAATTCCAAGATGACTTGGAAGGTGTCCCCATAACCTTCTCAATCGGATTCAGAATTAATCAACTGATGGATTCAGAACAATGTTTCCATCGTCTTGACATCGCTACTTTAATAGAAACTCTAATGTTTGCATGTTTTGCTCTCTCCTCCTCCCCCAGGGATATGTTCATGCTAAGAAATCTGATGACTTTTTAACAGATCAAAGCTCTTATATGAAGTCAGTTGTCAAAGCTTTTGAAGCAGCGGTAGGCTCAGAAAATCAGTGTAAATAAAATCAATATGACTATTTTAAAATAGAGCTTTTCCTAGTATTGCTGGAGATTGTAGTTAGCATTTCTAAAAGATTATTAATGGTAACATCTTATCATCAAACAGAACTAAAGAGCCATGGATCTTTTAGAGTCAGTATTACAAATGGATTTTAAAGAAAATACGTTAAGGGAAGCTCTTGCTTTGTCTGAAGTCTAAAGAATAGATAGGGAGAAAGGGTGAGAGTGTGTATATGCTGCTTCGGAGAAGGAGTCAGACAAGTTTTAAACAAATCGATATTCTGGAATCTTTATAATTCCCAAAAGGATTATTTGTCCCTGGGCAACCTCCAATTTAGATATAATACTATATGTTGTTGATTAGATAAGACAGCCTTGATTTATTTGTCCAAAGTTAAGAAAGGCATTTTGTTTAAAATAAGACTTTAGAGGCCAGGCGCGGTGGCTCATACCTGTAATCCTAGCCCTTTGGGAGGCCAAGGCAGGTGGATCACGAGGTTAGGAGATCGAGACCATCTTGCCAACATGGTGAAATCCCGTCTCTACTAAAATACAAAAAATTATCTGGGCATGATGGCAAGTGCCTGTAGTCCTAACTACTTGGGAGACTGAGGCAGGGGAAATACTTGAACACAAGAGACGCAGGTTGCAGTGAGCTGAGATTGTGCCACTGCACTCCAACCTGGTAACAGAGTGAGACTCTGTCTCAAAAAAACAACAAAAAAAAGACTTTAGGAAACAACCCTTTCCCTTGTCTTTTTCTAATTACAAACTATGTTCATAATTATTTTCATTGTGTTCAGATTGTTTTAAAGTCTTAAATCAGTGAATGTCTTTAGGGCATTCTGTGACCTTTAGTTGATTTTTAATTGCAAGATAGTTCAACCATGAGGGCAGATGAGAAATGAGGGAGGGTCTGGGTAGGAGGTTGACAAGCCAGAGACATACAGTGAATATCAGAGAGGAGCCTGCCTCTAAAAACCACTGTCTCTTATTTTCAAAAAAGCCTTAAAATACATTATCAACCTTTCATGATGATTTCTGTAGAAGGATTTTCACTTTCTACAAATGACCAAAGATGGTAAGAGATGAATTAGAAAATGTAATCTCTGCTGAGCACTGTGGTTCACTCTGGTAATCCCAGCGCTTTGAGAGGCCAAGGAGGGAGGATTGCTTGAGGCAAGGAGTTTAGATGAGCCTGAGCAACAGAGACCTGCATCTCTACAAAAAATACAAAAATTAGCTTGGCATGGTGGTGTGCACCTGAAGTCCTAGATACTCAGGCTATGAGGTGGGCTGTTCATGTGAGCCCAGGATTTGGAGGCTACAATGTGCTGTGACCGCACCAGTGCACTCCAGCCTGGGCAACAGAGCAAAACCATGTCTCCAAAAGAAAAGAAAGAAGAAGAAGAAGAAGAAGAAGAAGAAGAAGAAAGAAAGAAGAAAGAAGAAAGAAGAAAGAAGGAAGAAGGAAGAAGGAAGAAGGAAGAAGGAAGAAGGAAGAAAGAAGAAAGAAGAAAGAAGAAGAAGAAATATGAAAAGAAAAGAACATACAATCTCTAACTCCTAGCTTTGAACCAAGTTTGTTAGTAAATTCAGCCTAGCTGGCTGGGTTTCTATCTCTATGTTACTGGGTTTCTATTTCTATATTACTTATTGCTTTATTTTATTTCACTCTAGACCTTTTTGTGGAAGACTTTTTTACCCCACATATCTATGTGACACCGTATGTCATAATTGAAAATAAGAGAAAACAGGGGATAAGAGAAAATAGGAGTAAAGGAAAGGAAGATAAAATCAGAGGTCAAAGAGAATATATTTGGCTCAGACCTTTTAAGAAGCCAAATTGAAAAGGAGACATGATCCCTCACGAGAATTACTGTTCATTAGAGGAGAAAAATTCTGCTCCAGAGACACTGAGCTATTTCTGATACTGAGTCCAGTGTTGAATTTCTCCCTTAGGAGTCCAAAAACGTGCTGTGATACAGGACCACATCCCTACAACATCCCTGAAGAAAAGCTAATGACAGGCTGCCTGGGGTGTGGCACAGGAGCTGGCAAAGGGAGCTCAGGGCAATTCCTGCCAGTGTTTCAACTCAGGGGATGTCAGCCAGGCTCATAGTCTTGGTGCCTGCTGGGTCTCCCTAATAGGGAGGTGTCTGAAATCTTCCCAGGAGGCAGGGGATTGCTTCAGGATGGAATAAAGGACACCACAGAGCTTTGCTCACCCTCCTGTAGATCTCCATGAAGGTCGTTGTATGGGGGCTCCAGACTCTATTAGGGCATTTGCAGTGAAAAAGAGTCTGTTATTTTCCCATCACATTCAAGGATACCGTATATCGTCGCCTTTGCATACCCGCTTGCTGCTTGTCAGGCTTTCAAAACTTTCTACCACTTGTTTTCTTGGTTTTAACTAGATACATTTGCCACATATGGTTTTGTTAAATATATTGAGTTTGGGGACTTATATGTGTTTTCTATGTAAATGTCAATCAAGGCCAGGCACAGTGGCTCATGCCTGTAATCCCAGTGCTGTGAGAGGCCAAAGGCAGGGGGATTGCTTGAGCCCAGAAGTTTGAGATTAGCCTGGGAAACATTGTGAGACCTTGTCTCTACAAAAAATTGTTTCAAAAATTAGCTGGGCATGATGGTATGCACCTGTAGTCCCAGCTACTTGGGAGGCTGAGGCAAGAGGATTGCTTGGGCCCAGGAGTTTGTGGTTACGGTGAGCTATGATTGTGGTGCTGTACTCCAGCCTGGGCATTAGAGCAAAATCCTGTCTAAAAAAAAAAAAAAAAAAAAGAAAAAAGTTAAAAAGTTATCATACTGAGAGATTATTGTGGTCAATGGAGTTTTGTAATGTTGGGGTTCAGGGGTTCAGGGGAGCCCTCAGTTCCCCTGAGAGGACATTTCTCCAGGTTCTTGATCTATCACTCCACCAAGAATGGGAGGAGACCACGGTGCAGTGTGCAGTAAATACCAGACTCAAAAGTGTTTGTAGAAAGTGATTTATTTAGGTAGAGAGAGAAAAAGGAGAAAGAGAAAGAAAGAGCTAACTCTCACACTGAGTCAGAGAATCCAGACAGATGGAATCCAGGAGAGGAAAGCAGCTTCCACACTGAGTGGAAGGGAATAGAGAGAGATGGAGTTTAGGAGGGGAGACAGGCTTCCATGAGGGTGTGGAAGGGGACCCCAGAGCGGAAATCCAGGAGAGAGAAAGACGGCTTCCACGAAGGGAGTGTTTGTGGAAGGGGACCCAAACATGCAGTCCAAAGCGTTGTGGAAGAAGGGGACTTTTAACCTGGGAGGAAACCTTACCTTCTCCAAGACCTCTGGCCAATGAAAGGAGTTCCTTAGAACTTCCACTGCAGGATTGACTTTTTGATTCTTCCCGTGCCCGGGAAAATTAAAAGAGAGACTGTTAAATCTCCCGGATGGAGAGAGAGGTGAGGGGGGCATGGCGCTGGGAAGTTCTTACCCTTAAAACTATACCACCTTGTGGACTCAGGAAGAGAACACATTCCCTCAGTTTGAGTATTAAAATCCAAAGGTCATTTTATGAGAGAAGGTTAACAAGGGAGAAGTTCTGTGCCACTCATGTGTCCTTCTTCTTAAATAATCTGGAGGAGGTGCTAGTGTTGGCGTAACTTAATTCTGCATGAAGATGAAGGTCAGCAGAAAGAGCTCTGCACAGATGCTGGGGAAGCCTGGCTCTTGAAGGTGGTTCCCCCCGGTAACTTGCTCACAGGCTCTAGGAATGAACCATCTGGTATTACTGGGAAAGTAAGCAAGCCAAGAAGAGGTCCCATTCCTTTAGAAATAGTGCTATAGTATGTCAGGATATACCACCGAGTGTTATTCTCCCTTCCCCTTTTTCCTTTGCTAATTTGGTAGGTGAAAGTCCCCCCGCCATTAGACATTGCTCCCCCTCATCGTGTATAACTCTCTACTCTCCATCCTAAGTGACTTGTACTCAAGAGCTATGCCAGGTGAATTAGAGCAGGACGGTCTCAGGGCACAATATAATTCCCCCAGATTATCACAGGATAAGCCTTGAGCTCTCTTAATACTTAGGAACGTCACTGCTGCTTTGTCTTCATGTGATGGGTGTAAAGGACTGAACACTATGCCTCTCACCGGCAGCTGGAGAAGATATTGCTCCATAGGTAATTGACACGTCTACAAAGTTTTATAAATATATAGATGTAGTCGACACAAGGCATGGGTGAAAGAGGACAATGTGACACGCAGTGACTTTTTTGAGCAGATGGTTGCCTATGCTAACAATTTTTCAATCCGATGCCATCTAGAAATGGATTATAGGTCATATAGCTTAGAATAAAGCAAAAACAGCCTAGATATTATTTATGGAGTTCTTTTTTAGTTTGTAGATGTTAGCTAGATATATTTTCAATATGTTGAGACCCTTGAAATAGCTTTTTGCATTAAAGTTATTTAGATGAATACTTAAAATGATTAAATGATATGTAGACAGTGAGAACTCCAGCAATTATATGTGAAAATGGTCTATTAATATTCTGTGGTCTTAGAACAGGTTGCCCACCTCAGGAGTCATCAAAAGGAAAACTATAAACGCAAAACTATAAGCTCCTGATTGGCGGATCAGGATGTTTCTGTCACTTTAAAATTACTTTTCTCTCCCCCAATTTGTTTTCAGGCTATTTATTTCAGTTTAAATATCATGCTTAATTTTTGTTAGATATTTAATTTTCTCTTGCAGCTTAGAACAGTGGTGAAGTGGCTGCTAAAGTGTAGAAATCCAAAGAACATAAATGGAAATCTGAATTTCTGGGCAACTTCTTGTACTTGGTGAAAGTTATAACTGATGAAAACTCTAGCTGGGAGAAAAATCTAAAGCACTGTGTGTCAAGATGCATTGCTTTTGGCAATTGAATGATTTTGTCCCAAGCTTACAGCTGGAACAACCATGTCACTGCCTTGAGCACAGAACTGACAGTGATTGATATCAAATCCACATCATGAGAATAAGGCTTGAGGCAGTCAGTGCAGCGTGGACTGTGAAATACTTGACCGTTCCGGGCTTCTCCAGCCCTCTTCATTCATTCATTTATCAACTTACCTATAACTTGGGGCTCAGGTTTTTGCAACCTACATACAAATTATGACTCTTTCAGACATACTTTTTATAAGTATTATCATATTACCAGGAACTGCCATAGTAAACAAATACCCAACCCTACAACATCCTGCTTTGCATATATACCTTATTTCGACAATTGGACTGTTTGCTTTTTCCTCAATTGTTTATTGCAGTAAAATACACATAACATAGAATTTCCTATCTTACCATCTTTAGGTATCATTTCAGTGGAATAGTTACCCATTGTTGTGTAACTATCACCACCATCCATCTCTAGGACTTTTTTCATCTGTAAAACTAAAACGCTGTGCCCATTAAGCACCAACTCTTCATTCCTGTCTTCTTCCAGCCCTTGCCAACCACAATTCTTCTTTTTGTGTCTAGGATTTTGACCACTTTAAGTACCTCTTATAAGTGGGATCACTTTTTGCTTATTTTACTTAGCACAATGTCCTCAAGCTTCATCCATGTGGAAGCATGTGTCAGAATTTCCTTCCTTTAAAGGCTGAAAAATATTTCATCGCATGTATAGACCACATTTTGCTTATTCATTTATCCATCTGTGAACACTTGGGTTGCTTCCACATTGTCCTTACTGTGCATACTGCTGCTGTAAACATGGGTGTACAAATATATCGTTGAACCCTGCTTTCAATTATTCTGGGTATATATATACTCAGAAGTGAAATTGCTGGATCAGATGATAATTCTCTTTTTAATTTTTTAGGGAACTGTCATACTGTTTTCCATAGCAGCTGCATCGTTTTATATTCCCACCAACAGTGCACAAAGGGTCCACTCTCTTCACAGCCTAGACAACACTCGTTATTTTCTGTTTTTTTCTTTTCACAGAGTTTTGCTCTGTCACCCAAGTTGAAGTGCAGTGGTGCAATCATAGCTCGCTGCAGCCTCAAACTCCTGGGCTCATGTGATCTCCTCGCCTCAGTCTCCTGAGTAGCTTGGACTACAGGTGCACAGTACCACACCTGCCTAATTAAAGTAAATTTTGTTTTGTAGAGATAGGAGGAATCTTGCTATGTTGTCCAGTCTGTTCTTGAATTCCTAGGCTCAGGTGATCCTCCAGCCTCGGTTTCCCAAAGTGCTGTGGGTGTGCGGTGGTATCTCATTGTAGTTTTGATTTGCATTTCCCTGATTATTAGTTGATGTTGAGCATCTTGAGCATCTTTTCATGTGCTTTTTGGCCATTTGCATGCATATCTTCCTTAGAAAAATACCTATGCAAGTCCTTTGCCCATTTTAATACCTACTGTGAAATACTTGATCGTTCAAGTATTGTGATGGAGCAAGTCTCTGTCAATTTGTTTTTGCTAATTTTTTAAGGAGTTCTTGGTGTATTCTAAATATTAATTCTTTATCAGATGTGTGATTTGCAAATATTTTCTCCCATTCTGTGGTTGCCTTTTTACTCTGTTAATAGTGTTAATAGATGCACAATTTTTTTGAACTTTCATGAAGTCCAATTTGTCTATTTTTCTTTTGTTGACTGTGCCTCTTGTGTCATATCTAAGAAATCATTGCCAGATTCAATAGACTAAGTTTGTTTTTTACAGTTTAATTTCATCCTTACAACTATGAGATGGATTATTTTTCTTGTTGTGCCATTACGTGTAGCAAATGAAACCTACTGAATCAAAGTTGAGTTTGAAGCTGTAGCAATCCATGGTGATTAATCTTAACTTCAGATGGAATTTTATATTTACTTTAACATGAAAAGTCTCCTAGGAAGAAGTATTACCATTTCCTTGAGATACGGGGGAGGGTAAACATGAGCTTTATTGGATTTTTCCTCTCTTGAGTGCTTCATAAATAATAGAAACTCTGTCTTACAAACTAAAATAAAAGGAAAGATAGTAAGTTAATTTCAGATAAAGGTAATATGGAAGGTGAGATAACTGCTGTTCTAAGTATGTGATGTGAATGGATCATACTTCACAATGATCAAATAGAAATGCAATTTAAAAAAATAAGCTACACATGGAATGTGCTGTACGTGACTATCATGATTCAATTTAAGCAGCAGTTTATGTGGTCAGTGCTGAGATTGTAGTGTTCATTCCCTATCCCCAACCCATTTTGAGATTTTTTGTTCTTTACTTTTCTCTTTATAAAATACTGCGTAAAATATTTGTCTATTTTGTTTATTGTCTCTCTTTCCTCCGTAAAACATAAGCTACATGAGGGCAGAAACTTCTCTCTGTTTTGTTCATTGTTGTAGCTCTCGTGCCTAGAAGGGTGCCTGGCACCCAGTAGGTGATTAGTAAATATCCATTGAGTGATAGAATACTATAAGTAAAATAAGCTCCTTAAATGACACATGCCTTTGTTTTTTTTTGAGATTTAGCATATACAATAAAGTAGATAAATCTAAGGTACATACCTGAATGAATTTTTATATACCTGTGACTAACACCCAAATAAAAATATAGCCTAGTTCCATTTACCCCTTCTAGCTTAGATCTTCTAGATCTCTCTTGCTCCTTTCCAGGCAGTCCCCTTCCTGCCAAGTGCAATCACTATTCTGATTTTTCTCATCCATAGATTAGTTAGCTTTTGAACTTCATATAAATAGAATTGTACAATACGCACTTCTGGTCTTACTTCTTTTGGTCAGCAGATTCAGTCTGTGACATCAGTGGTGTGTGGTATTCTGCTGTGTGATTGATCCCCATCTGTTTCTCCATTCCCTTCCTGATGGACATGTAGGTTGCTTCCAGTTTTTTTGCTAATGTCAATTAAGTTCTTGTATGAATTTTTATGGATATAACTTTTATATTTTTTGTTTTTCTTTCTTTCTTTCTCTTTCTTTCTTTCTCTCTCTTTCTTTCTCTTTCTTTCTTTCTCTCTCTCTCTCTTTCTTTCTTTCTCTCTCTCTCTCTCTCTCTCTCCCCCTCCCTCCCCTCCCCTCCCCTCCCCTTCCCTTCTTTCTGATGGAGTCTTGCTCTGTTGCCTGGCCTGAGTGCAGCTGCATATCTTGGCTCACTGCAACCTCTGCCTCTCGAGTTCAAATGATTCTCCTGCCTCAGCCTCCCAAGTAGCTAGGACTACGGCGTGTGCCACCACGCCCAGCTAATTTTTGTGTTTTTAGTAGAGACAGGGTTTCACTGTGTTGGCCAGGATGGTCTCGATCTCTTGACCTCGTAATCTGCCCGCCTTGGCCTCCGAAAATGCTGAGATTACAGGAGTGAGCCACCATACCTGGCCAGACATAACTTTTAATTTACCTTGGATAAAATACCTCTAAGTAGAATTAACTCAATCATAGGGTAGATGTATACTTAACTTTTAGAAACTGCCAAAGAGTTTTCTAAGTGGCTGAACTACTTTATATTCTTTCCAGCAACTGTTGCACATTCTGGAGAACATGAGGAGCCACTCTTCTTTTTAAGCCATACTTATGGGTATGCAGTGGTATCTCCTTATAATTTTAATTTGCATCCCTCTAATGAGTACGGATATTGAGCATCTTTTTTTTTTTTTTGAGACAGAGTCTTGCTCTATTGCCCAGGCTGGAGTCTGGAGTGTGATGGTGTGATCTTGACTCACTACAACCTCTGCCTCCTAGGTTCAAGCAATTCTTCTGTCTCAGCCTCCTGAGTAGCTGGGATTACAGGCCTCTGCCACCACGCCTGGCTAATTTTTGTATTTTTAGTAGAGACGGGGTTTCGCCATATTGGTCAGGCTGGTCTTGAACTCATGACCTCAGATGATCCACCCACCTCGACCTCCCAAAGTGCTGGGATTACAGGTGTGAGCCACCGTGCCCACCTTGAGCATTTTTTCATGTATTTAGTAGCCATTTGGATATCTTCTTGTGAAAAACCTATTGAAGCCTTTTGCACATTTGCTTTTCACATTCTTTATTGTTTTACATGTGTTCTTTATTCTGGATGCAAGCATCACATACATGTATTCCAGCCTGTGATTTCCCTATTCCTTTTCTTAATACCTTTCAACAAACAGAAATTTTTTATTTTAATGATGTCACACGTACCAAGTTTTCTTTCTTTTGCATTGTGTTTAAGAAAACATTGCCTCCCTTGGAATGATTTTAAAGGCATTCATGCTGTTAGCTCAATTAAAATGAGGTTGAATCAGATGCGTTTATTTGAAAGAATAAAAGCGTTAAGTTTAAACAAGTTTGAAATCTAAACCCCTTCTGGGGTACCGAAGCTCCTGGTATCACCTGGCATTCCCTTTGGAAATCACTTGCATACTTGCCTCCTTTATCCCTGCCCTGGAGGGTCTCTGAAGGGCAGCAGCTGTCTCATTCATCTTTGTCTTCAGTACACTACACTGTTCCTAGCACAAAGTAGGCAGCGGTTTTATTGACTGACTTCAGGAATGCTGACTTTACTCAAATATTGATTAAAAAAAAGAATTTCAGCCAAAATATACATCTTTATGTCCTGATATAAACTCTTACTATGCTTCTTAAATAGAGACTCTGTAAGAAAAATACCATTTAAGTTTTACAGGGGCTGCAGAGAAGGTTATAAAGGAGGACTCATTGGCGTCAAATAATGATTGAGATTCCTGTAGCGGGTGGCTGGGTGTGGGGAGGAGACTTTGCGTAGAGTAGGAGGAAATGCATGCACGGGCTTGGTGGATTAGCAAAGACCAAGAAGTGTGATGGAGTGAGATTGATGCCTGCAGATGAGAACCCAGTGGTGGTCATCCAATGAGGGTACAAGATAGGCAGTGATGAGGAGCTTGGAGGCTGACCTCCTTCCCAGCACGACTGCTTATTGGGAACCTGGACCAGTTAATCAACTTATCAGATTCCTATCTATGATATGAAGTTCATGTGTACACCATGAGATTGCTGTAAATGATAGCATGTGCTAGAGAAACAGGCAGAGGGAAATACAGACGTGGAATTATCCATAGAATGCCGTAAGTGCTCTGTATGTCAGTGATGGTCTTCGTGAGACTTCAGTTTCACCCTTTGGGACTGTCCTATCAGTCTCTGTTCCCCTGGCTGTCCGTCCAGGCCTGCCATCATTGTCTCCTGCCCACCCCCAATTCAGATAAAGGCTAGCTGTGCTATTTCTGAATGCACGGCTCATAACGCTAACGGCACTTGGAACGCCAAAAGAATGTATGTTTATGTACACCAGTTATCTTTCACTTAGACTCCCTGCCCCAAATGAGTGCAGAATTTGTTGTAAATATCTTTATGAATCTACTCCTCAGACTGCTGCCTGCCCCTCCCCACCCCCAAATGAGAGCATTAGTTTACTGTCATAAGCATTCAACTATGCCGCGTAAGTTAATTTATAACTTGTGTAACTGATCAGGACAAATGCTGCTGCCTAGGGTTCCAAAACCTGGAACCATGCCCGCGGTACATTGAGTCTGTTGTTCGTTCCATTATCTTTTTTGGAACTAAATCACTTTGCCAACCCCAGATCTTCTTTTAATGAGACTGCAGTACTGAATCATTTGATATTTTTGTGAAGTTTCTCATTGAATGAAATATTTATTGTGAGAAGAACATTACAAATTCAAAGTTTATCTAAAATAAATCTGGCTACAGTGGAACAAAATATTTTTTGCTAAGCAGAAAATAATAAAAATTTCCCCTAAATGTTGTACAGAAGTCTTAGAGGTTTATATAATAGAACTATGATTTTTGTAAACGTAGGATTTTGTTTTGTTTTGCTTTGTTTTGAGACAAGGCCTTGCTCTGTCACCCAGGCTGGAGTGCAATGGTGCAATCTTGGCTCATCGCACCCTTGACCTCCTGTGCTCAAGCAATCCGTCCTACCTCAGCCTCCCAAAGTGTTGGGATTACAGGCATGAACCACCACACCTGGCTTTAAACCTAGTTCTAAAGAACGATAAAACAATTAGAAAATTCCTAATTGTGTTAAAGGTTAACTTCAACTTGCTTTTTAGACTAAGCAAACAAAATAAAATTTTTATCTTTGTTCTAAATAGCTGGAGGGAGAAGTACTCTCTGACCATCCTCAGCCAAACTCCTCTCCAACCATAGTCTTTGATGTCCATAGTCTGTGCCCCTCAACATTCAGATGGTTCTTTTCTTGCTTTCTCTGCCATGATGTTTTGCTCCTGTATCAGTGGATCTTGGGTTTTTTTTTTTTGTTTTTTGAGACGGAGTCTCGCTCTGTCGCCAGGCTCGAGTGCAGTGGCGCAATCTCGGCTCACTGCAACTTCGGCCTTTTGGGTTCAAGCAATTCTCCTGCCTCAGCCTCCCTAGTAGCTGGGACTATAGGCGCAGGCCACCACGCCCAGCTAATTTTTGTATTTTTAGTAGAGATGGGGTTTCACCATGTTGGTCAGGATGGGCTCAATCTCTTAACCTCGTGATCCGCCCACTTCAGCCTCCCAAAGTGGTGGGATTATAGGCGTGAGCCACCGCGCCCGGCCGGATCTTGGGGTTTTTATGGGCACAGGATGGGGTGTGGTGGGCCAAAAGGTGACATTTGGGCCAGCAAATGAGGATGTGAAGTTCTCATTTAGGATCACGGGTCCAGGCTTAAGGGTGGAACCCTTGCTAGAGACTCTACCCTTTTCTACCTAGTATTTTCCTGCTTCCTGTGCGTACCATTGGAAACCTTCAAAATCTGCCCTTCTACCTATTTTGAAATATATAATAAATTATTGTTAACTATAGTCACCCTACTGTACTGTCAAACACTAGAGCTCATTTTAATGGAACATTTTAGAGGGAAAGTTAAAGCTTAGTTTTTGTTTGAAGAGTTTTGACTAATATTTAGAGTAAAATTAATTTTGTAATCTAAAAATACACATAAAGTCAACAGAAAAGAACTGAGGGAGATACACATAAGGAAAATAAATCACGTTGAATAAGCCTAGATCGTACTGATATTTAATCTGCCCAAAATAACCTTTTTGTAAAAGTGGGGGAAATGGTGTCATGTTTTGTAACCTGTTTTTTTTTTTTTTTTTGTCTACAGTATCATGAATATTTTCCAAGTTTATTACATACTCTTTTGTAACATTTAAAATAGCTGCATAGGAGTCTCATGTAGACAGAGCATAATTTAATAGAGTTCTTTTTTTTTTTGAGCTGGAGTCTTGCTCTGTTACCCAGGCTGGAGTGCAGTGGTGCGATCTCAGTTCACTGCAACCTCCGCCTCCTAGGTTCAAATGATTCTCCTGTCTCAGCCTCCCGAGTAGCTGGGACTACAGGTGCCTGCCACCATGCCTGGCTAATTTATATATTCTTATATTTATATATAATATATATTTATAATTATATATTATATATATTTATAGATATATCTATCTATTTATATATAATGTATATTTACATATGTATTATATATATTTATATATATATATATAAATTGGCCAGGTATATATATTTTAGTAGAGATGGGTTTTCACTATGTTGGTCAGGCTGGTCTCGAACTCCTGACCTCAGGTGATCCACCTGCCTTGGCCTTCCAAAGTGCTGGGATTACAGGCGTGAGCTACCATGCCCAGCCAATAAAGTTCTTAATACTTTCTGACTTTTTGCTATTATAAACAATACTGCAAAAAAAATCCTTATGACTTTCTTAGATAAATCTATTTGGAAAGATTTTTTTCAAAGAACCAATTCTGACTTTAATTTTTTGTTTGTTCCTTTTCTTATTGGCTTCCTGTCTCATTTTTCTTTTTGCTCTACTTTGTGTTTATAATTTGCTCTTCTTTTTCTACTTATTAAAGAAAGCATCTTTATTTTAGACCTTTCCATTTAGGCATTACGCATTTAAGCTATAAATTTCTAAGTTATATCACACAAATTTTGATATTTATTGGTATTCAGTTCAAAATATTTTCTGATTTTTAAAAATTCTCTTTATTTACCCTACAGTTTGGAAATGTGTTAATTTTCAAATGTATAGAGATTCCCCAGAGAGCTTTCTGCTATTGGTTTGTAATTGTGGTTAGAGGCCATATGTTATATGATTTCAGTTCTTTTAAACGTGCTGAGACTTGTTGTATGCTATAGATTGTGGTGTATCTTTTGTGTGTGGGGGTCCATATGCATCTTCTCTTGTGGGTTAAAGTGTTCCCCAAGTGTCAGATGTGTCCAGTGGCTTCAGAATCTTGCTCACATCTTGTATGTCACTATTTATTTTCTTTCTCCGTGTTGCATCAATTACTGAGAAAGAAGTATTGAAGTCTCCAAGTATAATTGTGGATTTTTCTATTTTAATTTGGCAGATCTATTAGTTTTCCATTATATATCTGTTATTAGGTGCATAAATGCTTAGGGTTATCAATTCCTGTTGGTGAGTTGACCCCTTTATCATTATGAAATGTGCTTTTTTACCGTTGTAATAGTTCTGGTTTTTTAACTTTTAAAATCAGGGGTACAAGTGCAGGTCTGTTACATAGGTAGACTTACGTCATGGGAGTTTGTTGTACAGATCATTTTATCATCCAGATATTAAGCCTAGTACCCACTAGCTATTTTTCCTGATCCTCTCTCTCCTCCCACCTTCCACCCTCCTAAAGGCCCCAGTGGGTGTTGTTCCCCTCTGTGTCCATGTGTTCTCATCATTTAGCTCCCACTTATAAGTGAGAACATGTGGTATTCGGTTTCTGTTCCTGTGTTAGTTTGCTAAGGATAATGGCCTCCAGCTCCATCCATGTTCCTACAAAGGACATGGTCTAATTTTTTTTGTGGCTACATAGTATTCCATGGTGTATATGTACCACATTTTCTTTATCCAGTCTACTATTGATGAGCATTTAAGTTGATTCCGTATCTTCACTATTGTTAACAGTGCATCATTGAACATATGCGTGCATGTGTCTTCATAATAAAGTGATTTAAATTTCTTTGGGTATCTACCCAGCAATGAGATCGCTGGGTTGAATGGTATTTCTGTCTTTAGATCTTTGAGGAATCACTGCACTGGCTTCCACAGTGGCTGAACTAATTTACACTTCAACCAACAGTGTATAAGTGTTCGTTTTTCTCCACAACCTCACCAGCATCTGTTATTTTTTGACTTTTTAACAAGAGCCATTCTGACTGGTCTTAAACTCCTGGGCTCAAGTGATCCTCCTGCCTCAGCCTCCCCAAGTGCTGAGATTATAGGTGGGAGGCACTGTGCTGGGGCTTGATGTGGTTTTTAAAAAATATTTTGTTTGGTGTTCATTGAGCTTCTGGACCTTTGGGTTTATAGTTTTCAGCAAATCTGGAAATATTTTTCCACATCCCTTCTTCAGATATTTATGTCCTTTTTTTCTCTAACCCCTTTTTCCCTTGGGACTCCAATCATGTAAGCCTTAGAGTCCTTTGAGATTGTCTCATAAGTCACTGATGCTCTGTTACCACTTTTCTTCTTGTGCTTCATTTTGGAGAGTTTATTGCTGTCTTCAAATTCATTCATTCTTTTTTTTTTTTAATTTTACTTTAGGTGTATACTATATTCTCCCCATGTTATCCCTCCCCACCCTCCCCACCCTCCGCCGTCCCTCCCCTAACATCTCCCCCAACTGCCCCCAGTGTGTGATGCTCCTCTCCCTGAGTCCACGTGTTCCCATTGTTCAACACCCACCTATGAGTGAGAACATGCGGTGTTTGGCTTTCTGTTCTTGTATCGGTTTGCTGAGAATGATGGCTTCTGGATTCATCCAAGTCCCTACAAAGGACACGAACTCATCGTTTTTCATGGCTGCATAGTATTCCATGGTGTATGTGTACCACATTTTCTTTGTCCAGTCTATCACTGATGGGCATTTGGGTTGGTTCTAGGTCTTTGCTATTGTACACAGGGCTGCAATGAACATACATGTGCGTGTGTCTTTATAGTAGAATGATTTCTAGTTCTTTGGGTATATACCTAGTCATGGGATTGCTGGGTCAAATGGAATTTCTATTTCTAGATCCTTGAGAAATCGCCACCCTGTCTTCCATGGTGTTTGAACTAATTTACACTCCCACCAACTGTGTAAGAGTGTTCCTATTTCTCCACATCCTCTTCATTCTTCCCTTTGCAATGCCTAATCTGCTGTGAATCCCACCTAGTGTCGTTTTCATTTCAGGTATTCTAGTTTCCATTACAAATTCAACTCAGCAAGACTGCGAGGCTTTTGTTTGAGTTCCCCACTCACTGTACTTTGGCTCAGAAATTATTTTTGGACAGAAAGAGAGTGTGATCCCGGTACTCATTTTGTTTGTTTCTCTACTCTTGGGGACTGCTTTCTATCCTGCCTATTGTTTGATATCAGGAAATAGTTGTTTCCTATACTTTATCCTGTTTTCCAATTGTTAGAGTGGAATAGTCTCTACCTCCTTCCACTCTCATGGTCAGAAACAGAAATCCAATTAGTATATGTTAAACTTTGTTGATTTGTGTGGTAAGATAATGTCATTTTAACTTCTATTTCCTTGGTGATTGATGTGCATTTTTTTGTTTGACTTTTAAGTTAGCTTAGACTTCATAGGTTCACCGCAGCACAGGTCGAGGGCATCAGTTGCTTGCATTTCACCTAACATGGGATATTGTTTTGTTTTGTTTTAAAATAGTGAAAAGTCACCCCAGACCAAAACCACAGGTGTCCCACTGGGTTCAGTTTTCAGAATCTCAATACAGAGTTTAAAAGGGGAAGAGGTATTCTTTCCTATAAGCAAATATACCTTCATGAGTTTTAAAAAGTCCATAAGTTTGAGAGAGAGAACTTGGAGGGTGGAAAATTCACACCCCAGCTCAGATGCTGGATGCAGGGAGTGGAAGAGCAGACGACTACCTGCATTCCCCTCTGGGATCATCCCACCACCACGAGCAGAGCGCACGCCAAGAGGAGGTCATGTTCTGTTCCTTAGGTGCAACGGGGTTGAAGGGTTCTCAATCACTTCTTCACCAAAATGCTTTTTCTATTTAGATGCTTTCCCCTCCTCATAACATTATGACTGGTTTTTATTTCCACTTGGCTGTGATATTTTTGTGTAAGTCAACTATCAATATAGTGTCTTGAGAAAGGTGCTATTAAAGATTGATACCCCGTTTCAGGCTGTGTTAAGTGTACAGTAGTCATTCACTGGCTATAAAAGCACTTATAGACACAGATGTATTTAAGATACATCACTGTATGTTATATTAGACATTTTATATTTCTGGGAAGATCTCAAATATTTAAAGCAGTAAATTTTTCTTAGCTTCATCAATAGGTACTGAATTAAGTAGGTAAACTTGAGGCTTAAAAATGCAAGTTTAAACTTTTAAAATTAAGTGTTTAATTTATAAAAACATAATAGGAAACTTTTGAATTTTAAAAAAAACTTAGGATAGGCTGGGAGGCTCGCCCACATCTGCAATCCCAGCACTTTGGGAGGCTAAGGTGGGAGGATCACTTGAGGCCAGGTGTTTGAGACCAGCCTGGACAGCATGGTGAAACCCCATCTCTACTAAAAATACAAAAATTAGCTGGGCATGGTGGTGGGCACCTGTAATCCCAGCTACTTGGGAGGCTGAGGCAGGAGAATTGCTTGAGCCTAGGAGGCGGAGGTTGCAGTGAGCAGAGATCACACCACTACACTCCAACCTGGGCGACAGAGCAAGACTCTATCTCAAAAACAAAAAAAGTGTTACATGAACTTTTCTTAATGACTCAAGACGGTAAGTGTGAATGCAAGGGATTACATTGTGCCTGAGTAGTGCTGTCTTCATGGCTGGAGTTTGAGGGCTTATGGCCTCAGGGTTTGCTTGTGTGCTTTTATTCTTCTGAGCTAGTTCTTGCCTGAGTTTTAATTTCTGACTAGTGCCTAGTGTGCCTGCCTGTAGCCATGTTTTTCTCTATTCATCCCGAACCTGAGGTGGGGTTGTATCTAGCCTGTTAATCTTATTAGAAACAAACGTGAAGTAAACATGTGCTTTGCTTCTAAAGAAAGACGAATGTTCTCCTATAAGAAAAGCGTTTTGATTTTGTGAAGAACTTTCTGAAATGAACTAGGATTTCTTGACAGAGTTTTGATGCCTAAGTTCTAGGAGGTTGGGAGGGTTTGGCGGACAGCTAAGTTACAGGTGTTAATACTTAGCTTTAGGGTACAGTGCATTTGGGTACGGATCTGTATTGTTTGATAGATTTTCCTGAAGCTGGTATTGAAATTCTGTTTCCTCCTTTAGACACAAGCTGTGGGTTTAACTGTGGGGAGGACTGTTGGGGAGGAAAGGAACTGGCGTGGTAGTTGGCAGCAAAGAGATGAGTGGTAAGATGGTTAGTGGTAATGAGGTTGTGACTGCCACACTGGCACTGTGGGATGTGTCACTCGGAGGTGAACTGTGTGGTCTTTTTGGCATTGTGGAGTGCGTCACTCAGGAGGTAAACCGCGTGGTCCTTTTGCGTCTGGTGCCCCGTGTTGATTGTGGCTGGGCTGTCTCTTGGCAGATGTGATGTGTACTTTACTTGCTTTGCCATCGGCATGCCTGTCATCAACCCACCATATAGCACTTGCTCAAGTGCTGTTGTCATTATTCAAATCAAACTAGAAACTGTCTTTCCATGAGTGTGAACATGTCAGCTGGAGCTAGAGGAGACGTGTCAACTCAGGTCCTCTGCCGAGCAGACACTGAGACGGAGTTAGGAATAAAAGAGGTTTCCTGGGGACAACCTCTCTGAATGACGAAGATGGGGAGAGGTGGATTTGGGCCCAGAAAGCCTTCATGTGGCGATGTTGATCTGCCTGCGACAGAAATAAGAGAAGCAAGCGGAGCTGAGGGTCCCTCTCACACTGGGGTTGGTGGCTTAGAGCTCGTGGCCCAGTTGCCTTCTTTTTGTTGTTGTTGTTGAGACGGAGTCTTGCTGTGTCACCCAGGCCTAAATGAAGTGGCATGATCTCAGCTCACTGCAACCTCCACCTCCTGGGTTCAAGCCATTCTCCTGCCTCAGCCTCCCCAGTTGCTGGGATTATAGGTGCGCACCACCACCCCCAGCTAATTTTTGTATTTTTAGTAGAGACGGAGTTTCACCATGTTGGCCACGCTGGCTTCACCATGTTGGCCACGCTGGCTTCACCATGTTGGCCAGGTCTCGAACTCCTGACCTCATGATTCCCCCAACCTTGGCCTCCCAAAGTGCTGGAATTACAGGCGTGAACCACCACACCCAGCCCCAGTTGCCTTCTTAACAATGGCTTTGACTATTTGTAGAATTTTAAGAGATACTCTGGTCTTAGGAGCATTGCATTTACCGATCTTCTGTTAGCATGGCTGGTGTTTCGCATTTTATAAGTAAAACCATTTTGTCTGTGTTTGCATGGAGTTCAGTTTCAGAGGGTGTCCCTAAACTCTGGAGGGATATAATCCCTTGGTTACTGCTTCTCCCCCTCACTGCCCTCTGCAGCAACGTCTCCTGATACAGGGATGTGGCCCAGCATCTGACTGTCAACACAGAAAAAGAGAGCTCTGGACCTAATAGGAGACTCCTTGATTGTGGCCCTCCTTGCTGCTAGTGCGTTGGCAGCGTGTGCAGAGTTGAGAATGGCATAGACACTCAGCTATGATTCACGATTGTATGTCAGACATTACTGAGGGCTTGGCACAGTTCTGTCAGGTTTCCGGAATACTTGGCTCATTTGTAAGTAGTGCCTTTGGCAGAATGGTGAGCTCTGCCCCGGAGCAGCACAATGCTTTTATTACTTGGGCCTATAATTCCTTATCTTCATGGAATTATGGGTCATAAGGATATCATAGTATACAGAGAGTATATTTGGATGTATTAACTTATACATTTCATTTCATAGCTCATTGATATGAAAACCCTTTCATTCAAGGGGGAGCTAATTATTTAGATGGCTAGAAATTCAATAAGTTCAGGAAGGGTGCCAAGAATGCCAGGTCTCTTGTCTTTCCAATCCCTGCCACACAGTCACCTGCCAGATTCCATTCGTTCATTCCTTCAATCTGCTTCTGAAGTCAGCTGCTGCCCCCTTGGCATTCCAGACCCCCTGACTCATAATTAGAGACCCTTCCTTTGTGTGAACACCTTACCTGACTTGTATCTGTTATAACATATCTTATTCTACTTTCTTGTAATCTTGTACATGTTTCCACTACTAGATCATTTGGGCTTATTATTCTTGGTCCATCAAAGTAGTTTTTGCATTCTCTAGTCTTTGCCCTCCTCTTCAGAGATGTGCCGTGCAGGGAAGCAGAGCTAGGAGGGTTTGTCTTTCTTGTGTATCTGCCTGACTCTGGGGTGGAGGAGAGCACAAACCTGAAGGAGGGGGCGTTCTGGGAAGCCCAGACCATAGCTGTTCATGTTGCAGCACGTGTGCTCACGGCTTTGTCTTGCTGCACGGGAGGTTCTTCTCCATCTTTACCCTTTGTCTTGGAAGCTTTTAGATGAATCCCAGCTGCTGACCTAACAACAAAAGACATCTTTAATCTCTCCAACCAATCTCCCTTTTCCCCAGCTGGAAGTACCAGTCTTTCTCTTAGACTCTCAACAACCATAGCTCTCACTGTCTCCACTTCTCCCACTCTCACAGGTGCTGAGAATGGTAATGTCAGTAGGGCACAGTCCACACTTACCCAGTGGACATCTTGTCAACTGGGAAAGCAGACACATAATCAGAATAATTTGAATGTGGAAAATGCACCTGTGGGCATTGAGCGGGTTGCTTAATTACTCTTTGCCTCACTTTTATTATCTCTAAAAATAAGCATGCTCCTCATATGCGTGTTATGAGGATTGGATGGATTTACACACACACGAAGCTTAGAACAGTGGTAGGCTCAACGATAGTTGTGCTTTTTATCACACTCATCTGCGGCACCTTAGTGACATGGCAAAGACAACAAATTGACCTGGCAACCCTGAGTTGGCCGTGGAGGCCTGGGAGTCAGATGATTCCATATGCATCTCTTTGGCAGCGCTCTTGCTTTTTACAGATTTTCTCATATTTTAAACTTTCTCACTTCTGTGTCTGAGATGAAAACGTGATACACAAAATGTCAACTCAACAAGAAAGTTGGGAAAAGCCATCCTACTGGGGAAGTCTATTTTGTGTCAGTGGAGTTGGGAATAAGGGTGAATGAGTTGGCTTCCGTAGTGACTGGTTCAAATCTGACTGCATGTGTTAGTGGGTTAAAATTGCTGATGGAAGTAGACCATTGGGAAGTGGCTAGTGATTGTAAGTAAACAGGACAGGCTGATTTACATGAGAAACTGGGGTGATAGTTGAAGTAAATGAATGTGTTTTTCTCTTGTACTTGACTGCTGACTTCCATCTGCGTGGAGCCTCCACCTCCCCAAGAAAAATTAGAAAGAATGTGAAGAGAAAAGTCATAGCCTTTCAAAAATAGCAGGATTAGGCAAGCCAGCCTTTTGTTTACAAGGAAACTTTGTAGACTAATTCTTCTTTGTAATATGTACAATACTTAATTGTGTATATTAATCTGCATTATGTAGTTAAATTATAAATATACTCACAAGAGTTGGATGGCTTGACTCCAAGCCATCCACATTAAAGAAGAGATGCATGAGCAAGTTTTTGTTTTTGTTTTTGAGATGGGGGTCTTGCTATATAGCCCAGGCTGGCATCAAACTCCTGGGCTCAAGCAGTCCTCCTGCCTCAGCCTCCTGAGTAGCTGGAATTCACAGGTACACTCACCATGCCCTGCTGAAGCCGCATGTGCTGGGGCACACCTGTAATTCCAGCCACTGTAATTTCAAGGGTCATTTGGAATCTAGAAGAATGGCGTGAGGGAAGTGCACTAAAACACTTGCCTCTGTTTTTGATCTCCAGAAGGTGGAATGGAAGGTGGGAGGAGAAAAGAAAGCAGTGTAATGAGATATACCTTGACGTTTCTCTCCCTGGGGGAAGTTTCCCCAGTGGGAGAGATGAGGTATGTGGAATAAGGGAGGAGAAAACTGAGGAGCAACAGGGAGGTCCTGTTTTCTCGAACTGTCCACCTGTGCTTCCCATGTGGTCTGGAAGCTGATCTGAAAGCTCCTAGTCCTCCCTGGGGCCTTGCCTGGCAGGCCTGTGCATTGTGGGTAACAGAAGGTGGCAGAGAGAGCACAACCAATGCTGTGGTCTCTGCAGAGGGAGCCCAGGTGAGGCAGAACCGTCTAGGTAACACAGATGCCCTTTGACAAAGCCAAGTCAGACCTCACAGACAGAGCCAAATGCCATCAAGGGGACCAGGGATATCATTCTGCAGACCAGAGGAGGCAGAAGGCATTTACGTGCAAGGATTCCAATTCTTCCCCATTCCCCCATCTCTACCCTCCATGGGCCCAGCACCTTTTTCAAGGGAGAAGCCAGAGGAGGGTGAAGTCATGTGGGAGCTAAAGCATCCTTATTCAAGAGAGACTGAATACCACTTATCTAAACTTTTCACACTGGACTGAGCTATAGACAAAAGTGGACATTTCCATTTTCCCCCAGCTGTCTGTATTGGAGGATGCCTTAGGAGGTGGGTCAGATTAGTTGCAGACTAAATTTAAGGAATTGCATTTTTCTCTGTCCACTTAAGACAGAATGTGAAATTTTGTGTTCATTTGATTCACTTGTCAAACATGTTTACTGAATGCCTTCTACATCCCACTTCCTGGGGATGCAGAGGTGATGAAGATGAGCATGGGCCCTGCCCTCCTGGAGCTCCTATTGAATGCTGGAAGACAGAAAATGAACACACATACATTTTATGGAGTGATATGTGCCATGCAAGAAATAATGTGTGGTGTTAGGGAATAAGTGAGAAGGGGAATACTAGAGTTTAGGGTGTGGTCACAAAGTGCTTATGTGGGGAATTGACATTTAAGCTGATGCCTGAGTGACGGGAAGAAGTTAACAAAGACAAGGGAATGGCATTCTAGGTGAAGGAAAAGCAGGTACCAGGTCTCTGGAGAGGGAACAGAGCTGATATCTTGAGGAAAGAAGATCGTCATGGATGGGGTTGAGCAGCAGCAGGAGAGGGGTCTCTGATGTCAGTGGGGAGGTGGGCTGGCTGTGGGGCCAGTTGCAGTGAGGCCATGTGCCTTTGGCCCACCATGTGGGTCTTCAAAATGCTTAGGACAAGTCTGGGTGTGGTGGCTCATGCCTGTAATCCCAGCACTTTGGGAGGCTGAGGTGGGCAGATCACCTGAGGTCAGGAGTTCAAGACCAGCCTGGTCAATACGGTGAAACCCCGTCTCTACAAAAATTAGCCAAGCATGGTGGCGGGCACCTGTAATCCCAGCTACTTGGGAGGCTGAGGTGGGAGGATCACTTGAACCTGGGAGGTGGAGGATGCAGTGAGCTCAGATTATGCCATTGCACTCTAGCCTGGGCAACAGAGTGAGACTCCATCTCAAACGAACAAAACAAAACAAAATAAAAATGCTTAGGACAGACAAAGCACAACTTAAAAGGAAACTGCCCCTCTCCTAGATTAGCTGTTCAAAGATGGTCTTCATGCATTTTGAATCAGCAGTGAGATTTTAAAGCTGCTGTCCCTAACTTGGTCCAGTGTTGGGGTCCTAGGAGCGATGGAGAATGTCTATTCTAGCAACAGAGGAAGTAGCTACAGAGAAGTCACTAACTTGTATTTTTAAACCTCAACCAATCCAGCCCATAAGAAAAATTACTCTGAATTGAGTGTTTGAAACATAGCTTTTCTTTTTTTGTTGATTTTGGTTTTAGATATGAAACACATTTCCTTAAAAGCACATTTGTCTTCATTTAATTTACAAGGTAAATTTAATATGTCTAAGGTATGAAATGGGTTTTGAGGAACAGAAGCTCAGTTTATATTGCCATACTTATTGGAAACAAGGCTTCAAATTACGATGGCTCAACTTTCACAAACCATGCTGGAGCCAACTAGGTTGTAAATAAAGCATCACCAGCATGCGTCCCTGCTCACATGCAATGACACCTGCAATGCTCTGCTCTTTTTCTGCACAGCCAAATCATAATCATTCTTATAAGCCTACTTCAAATGGCTTCCCGAATGAATCACCCTGTTTCTTTGGCCCCCATGGAGACTGGCAGCCATCTTTGTGCTTTGAATTTCCACATTTCTTGGTCTCTGTTGCTGCAAATGGAAGTTTATGCCACTCTCCCTACCCACTACTTTGCAGCATGCCTTCTATCTAGGAGGTGCTCAATAACTCAATGCGTTCTACACCCAACAATATTTTAAGTCATAAAGAATGCATGGCCTGTTACTTCTCTTTGCGTCTTCTTTAATCTGAAAAAAAGAAAGAAACCAACAAGTATTTGCAGTAATAAAAATCCTGACCCATCAGTGTCGCTTTCCCTTTGTGTTTATTTCTTTTGAATTCTTGGGTAGAAGTGGATCACAGATGCTATATTTGGAGAGATGTGATCTGTGCAAAGGAGGGTCTTGAAAAGGCCTTCGAAATGTGTCTGCCAAGGCTAGAATAATCACATTTTGCCTTTGCACAGCGTTTTCATTGTGTCTGTTTGATTAGGAGAAATCATCAGCCCAAGTGCTTCCCCAATGGCTGAACCACTTCTGATGTGCCTGTGTTCTGAAGGATTATAAAGCATCTTTGTAAATACGAGGTAGAGGCCATAGTTGAACTTGAAACTCTTTTGAGGAGGGGAATGTGTGTGTATATGTGTGCACACGTGCCTCATGTTACAAAGGCTTTGTAATGACTGCACTGTTTTTCTAGAGATTTTTCTAGGGGCAAAGAGAAAACTACTTTTGCATACTTTTCAAGTACCTAAACATTAGGTAAAAGACATAACCAACATCTTAACTCAGGTAATAACAGTTTGAATACCTATGTTTCCCAGGAAATTTCAGCTAATAGAAATTTAAGTGATTATTTCCTTGAGGTGGGAATTGGGATATAATCAGGTTGTGAACTGCAAAAGAACTTCATTTAAATAAGGGCTCAGCAAACCATGGCCTGTAAAGTAAGACTAGTTTTTACATTTTTAAAGACGTGAAGAAGAAGAAGAAAAGAGGAGGGGGAAGAGAAGGAAGAAGGGGACTGTGAGACAGAGACCATATGTGGCCCACAAAGACTGAAATATTCACCAACTGACACTTGACCGAAAAATTTGCCAACCCTTGATTTATATAATCGATTTCTATTTTGCAGATGAAGAAACCAAGGCTCAGATGCTAGCCTGCTTACCTAAGCTCACAAGAAGCAGCCCGTTCTATTAAAGGAGAATTGGATTCAAGTTTCTGCAGATCTGGCTTCTAATCCTATCTTTTGTTTGAGCTAATATGATTTTGTGACACATAATAAGGTTCCCCTTTTGCCTCTATCATTCTAGAGTTCACAGAGAAATGTCTGCAATGCAATTCTAACAACTACCTGGAGTGAGGTCAGACTTTGCAGTGAAGGTCACAGTCTCTAGAAGATTGTCCATACTTCCACTACCAGCTGCAGGCTCTGGGGTTTCCAGGCCACCTGCACATCTGACCAACTGGCTACATATTCAAGGGTTCCCACTACCCCTCAAAGAACTCAGGATAATGCTACACTTATGGTTACAGTTTTATTAAAAAGGATACAAGTCAGGACCAGCCAATTGGAGACACAGAGGTTGAGGTCTGGGAGGGTCCTGAGCATGAAGCTTCTGCGTCCTCAGGATGTGTCACTTTCTGGCACATTGATGTGAATTACCAACCTGGGAGGCTCCCCTGAGCTTCAGTGTCCACAAGCCTTTTATTGGAGTTTCATTATATAGGCATTATTAATTGGATCATCGGTCACATGAATTCAATCTCCATCCCCCTTTCCCTCCCTAGAGGTTGAAAGGTCAGGCTGAATCACATGGCTCAAAGCCCCAACCCTCTAACCACATGATTGGCTTTTCTGGGATGGCTGGACCCCATTCCTAAACTGTCTAGAAACCCACGATAAGTCATCATCTTAGCATGAACTCAGGTGTGTACAGTAGGGCCCACCATGAATAACAAAGATGCTCCTATCACTGGGAAATTCCGGGGATTTAGAGACTCCCTCACAGGAACTGAAGACAAAGACCAGACGCATTATTGTTGCACAACGGTGTCCAAGCTGGGTCTGACACCACCTTGACCTTTCTTTCTGTACCTAGGAGCACAGTTACAGACTGACTGATGTGGGATGGCCTGTGTGATTGGTGTTGGAAGGAAGATGATGGTGGCCTGTGTGTGACTGGCATAGGAAGGAAGCTGGGGGTGGCCTGTGTGTGATTGGCATCAGAAGGAAGATGAAGGTGGCCTCTGTGTGACTGGCATAGGAAGGAAGATGAGGGTGGCCTGTGTGTGACTGGCATAGGAAGGAAGATGAGGATGGCCTCTGTGTGACTCTGGCGTCGGAAAAAAGATGAAGGTATTTCTTTCCTAAGAAATTTTTTTTTAGATAATGAAACTTCTTTGCCAGGGAAATGGACTACATGTGTCTCAAGCATCTTCTGGAGTTTTAAGCATTTCGATTTAAGTTAGGGTGAAAACTTAAATCGAAATGCTTAAAACAAAATGCAAAAACAGTTTGGAGTGAAGGATTTTGTTTCTGTGTTACTTAAGACAATGAAACAGTAATAATTTGCCTTATGTTACTCTTCTTTTGTGTTTAATCGCTTATTTGAAGTTCTTAACTCCTTGACCTATTTAGTTCACGCTTTTATTTATGTATGTTACATAAAAGTTATCAAAAATAAACTAATAGATACATACATATTACGATAATGTTTAATATATAGGAACAAATTTCAAAAACCTGTTGGGATTTTTCATTTTCTTCCCTAAAACCATCTCTATGGAATCTGTTTATGTAATGGATAGAAATTAGGTGGTATCCTCACTTTTACCTGCTCCCCTGACAATGTGAGGTCTGTCACTGTCCCTGTCATTGTTGCCAGTGACTTCCACAATCTTATTGCCACACATAATTCATTCCAAGTGAGTGAAATGATGAGGAATTTGAGTCATTCAGTAAAATGAAAAACGTGACTGATCATGTGGTTAGAGGGTTGGAAATGTGAAAATACACACCTCGTACAATGAAGTGAACAAAGTTCCTGGAGGAGAGATCAGCCGGAGAGCTAGAGCTGGCTGAAGGTGAGCTGCTGGAGGCACCGGAGCAACTGAGTGGGTGTCCCTGTCCTTCCACCCCCTCATGCTTCTGTGGGTCACTGGGGTGTCTGCTGTAACTGGTCTATTCTCCTCTGCTCCTTCCCTGTTCTTCACCTGTCCTCTTATTGCTGGCCTCTGGTGGGCATTCTCTACCACCTCTCTCAATTTCCTAACATTCTGTTCTTTCTCCGACCCCGGGCAGGAACTCTGAAGGCAGGAGGAGGAGGACAGGGGTGCTTATCTCAGTCTTTCACCTCCCAGCCACTTCAGGGCTTCATCAAAACCTCCTGGCCCAGATGTTGCCGTGAAGACTTTCCTTTGCCAGATTCAGCCTCCTGGGTCTGGGTTATGGCATCTAACAGCATCTGTGCCAGATTATCTAAAATCCTGGGCACCTGGTGGTGATCTACAGGTGAATAGGAATTTGTTCTCTTCTTTAATCCTTCTTGCTTTTCTGTGTTATAGGGAAAAACAGGTTCTCTGCATACTGCTTTACCATACTAGTTAAGATATCTGGTTATGAGAAGTTTATAGAATGATCCAGAGGTGGCTCATGGAACCCAAAGCCCCAATGCAGCTGGGATCTCTGCAAGTACTGAACCTAGGACCCAAAACACTGCTGGTGCTGTTTCCATGGCTCTTCATGCAGCTGCCTCATCTTTATCTCAAAAGAAATCCTTTCTCTGTCTTCTGGTCCATTTAGAGGATAGAAGACTAGAAGACAGCCATCCAAAGACCTGGTGTGTATATGTTAATAGGTCAGCCACATGCAGAAATGGTCCCTACTAGTTTCCATGTCAAAGTTCCCAGGAGAGAGACACTTGGTGGCCCAGTTTGGACCAAGTAAACTTCCCTGGTCCAAAGAGCTGTAACAAGTAGACGGGATTGCACAGTGTGACCCAGCTGGTGGGCTCCTTGGCTTGTATGAGGAAAGAGGTCTGGTTCAAGGGAGACAGACAAGGGAGAAGTCATTGGTTCAGTGGCTGGGTAGGTACCTTTAAAAGGCACCTACTACATTAGCCTCTTATGTATTTATTTGACATATTCTTTCAGACTGTGTACTGTGTGCTAGGCATGATCCAGGGCACTCTATCCCGGGATAGAGCTGTGAAGAAGATGAAGTCCCTGACCTCACGCCCTTGACCTTCCATTGCCTGGTCTGCATTTCCACTTTGCAGGGTGGGGGCAAAGTTAGTGCTTGTCTCTTTGCTTACTCTTGTTCTCTTAGTTCTTTCCCTTTCCTTTGGTTTCTTTCTCAACTAATAGATGTTTATTGAACTCCCACTCTGCTGACACGGCGCCTGTTTATATGGGGGAGGTGTAAGCATATACTCATTTTGTATAGTGGTATTTGCAAAATGCATTAACTCAGAATTATCTCATGAGTCTGAATTTGAAATCTTAGTCATCATGTGCTTTGCTCTAGATGGTATAATGTTTCCTTATGCAATATGTTTTCCACAATTTTTTTGAAAATATTAATGTTTTTCTCTGTAGGGTTAGGTTGAGATGAGGCCACTGAGGTAGAAAAAGTTTATCTGAATCTTAGGAGCAGGAGCAGGGTGGTATAACTATTTCTACCTAGAAAAAGGTCCCAGGTTTTTCCTGTTGTGGTATAGAAAGCTGTGTTGGCCTGAGGCATGCTAGATGGGAAAAATGGGAGATATCATTTCACTTCATTCTGTGATCACTATTTAACTTGTGTCAATAATTTTTTTCACTCCAGTATTTGTTATCCAACATCTAAATTCTTATTTGGAAAAATTATTGTTTCTGCTCTTATTTCTATCAGTGATTTTTTTTTTGGTCCCACTCTTCTTCAAAGGTCAATGATCTCACGTTTCTTCCTTTTCTGGCACACACATTTAACCCTCACCTCTCCAGAAGTCTTGCAGAGTTTTCTTTTTTGTTATTGTTTTTGGTAGATATAAGGTCTTGCGATGTTGCCCAGGGTGGACTTGAATTTCTGGGCTCAAGCTATCCTCCCACCTTGGCCTCTGAAAGTGTTGGAATTACAGGCATGAACCACCATGCCCAGCTCAGAGTTTTCTTTTGAGATGTTTCTTATGTCTGTCCGTTTATCCCATCTTCCATTTAATTCATGCTTTTATCATCTTGCTTCTAGATTATAGAATCAATTTCCTACCTGGTCCCCTTATCTAAAAATTCTCCTCTCCTGCTGTTCCCCCTTGGCCATCACTGCCAGATGTTCTTCTCTCCTGATCAGAAACCTGTGGCCTCCTGTGACCTTCAGGATGAAGTTCAAGCTTCTTTGCTTGGCGTTGAGTCATCCACAGTCTGGCTACAGGCTATTTTTTTTGGGAACTTCTTTTTTACTTTTTCCCAATTTGGACCCTCAGGGTTGATTTGTTTTCTTAGTTGGCCCCGATACAATTTTGTCTGCTTGGGCCTTTGCTTAAGCTCTTCTTTCCCTTGCCCACAATGTCCTTCCCTTTCCTAATTCATACCTCACTCGCACTGTCAGGCTCTTCTGTCTGTCCTCAGAATCTATTCCACCCCTGCCCTCCCTAGCGCAAAGAGGCTGCTGACCTCCCAGCTTCCTTAGCACCTTTGGGCCCACTCTTAGTCACACACTGATAAGTGACTATGGTTAAACCTTCATGCTTTAAATGGGGAACATTTTCGAGGGCAGGAACCTGAGGGAACATTTTCGAGAGTAGGAACCTGATCTTTTGTTTTTGTGTTCTCTGTGGCATCTAACAAGTGATCCTGACTGGGTGCTCATCAGTATCACTTAGTGAGCTTTAAAAACAAAACAGTGACCACAGAATCTGAGAGGGCAGGGCCCAGGAACTAATACATTGTGAGAGCTGCATTCGTAATACTAATGCAGGGGAACTGAGAGCTGCTAGGTGAGCAATGAACCACTTTGACCACGCACTGTTCAGTGAACCCAGCCTGTCCCTACTGTCCTGGAGCTTGGGCTCCTGGGTGCAGGGAGATAGAGCATCCATACATAAAATCAGATAATGATGATATCTGGTCCTGTGGAGGAAGACAAGGAACAGTAAGTGGGCAGAGAGAAAAGCAGTACTTCCATATAGGCTAGCTTCAAAAATATTCTCCATCTGTCTTACATCAGCAAATGCTCCAACACCTGGCCTGCCCTGATTGAAGTCCGGGAGCCCCAGCTGGTGGGCCAGACAGTCTGGAAGAAGGGATTCTTGCTCTCTGCTGCCGCTTGTTGATGAGTAGAGGACCAAGCAGTGTCCCATGGAGCCAGAAAGACCCCAGAGAGTGGGAGGCTGGAGGGAAGGAGGTGAGGGATTGTGTCTGCAGTGAGGAATAGCCAGGGCACTGTGGGCACATACAGAAAGCAAGAGGAAAACTGGAGTGTGCCCGGCCTGTGACCAGGGACCCAGCTTGAGCCTGGAGCCTTCACCCACCAGGTGTCTGCATCTGGGTGAAGGGAGAAGCCTTAGCCCACTTCAGACTTAACTCTTAACATTCAGAATAATATGTCAGCTTTCAGTAAATAAGTTTACATTTTGCTTGTCGCTTTCTTAGGATAAAGATTATCGTCCTTCTAATCACTTTTTAAAAAGATGATGTAGCCAAAACTTTCTCTTTCAAAGTGTTTCTATATGACAGTGAAAAGTATTCTTTGTAGCAGGGAAGTGAAGGTTTACTTGTGTAAGACGTCAGTTTTTTAATGATGTGCAACGTCCGTTTCTTTGATAGTTGGAAAGTATGGTAGGTATTGGAGAACGAATGTATATTCAAGAAAAACACGATAAGGCTTCATCTGTAGGGTATTAATTTTTCTGTGATCCTTTACCTCAGACGCCTCTCCTCTGAAGGTCACTTCTCAAGCTGGGCAGCCCCTTCTAATGAGGGATGCTGTCTTGGAGTTGGAGATGAGGTTAAAATCTACACGTGTGTACCAGTTTCAGTAATAACTGGATCCTTCTCTAGGTCTAGGCTGGAACGTCTCAAAGTGAAGGTTACTGGGGGGGCGGGGCCGGGATTTGGGCCCACCCATAAAAGCTTGACTCAGGACTGAAATCAAATCTTAAGGAGCTAGGCTGGCTTGCGAGGTAATCACAGAAACAGTAATTTAAACAATAAAATGAAAGCTCGTGCGCTGGCCCAGAGCTGGGGTTGGGACAGCTACTGCACTCAGGTCTCCAGGATCCTATAGGGAGAAGAGCAGCGGATCCCTTGCAATCAATGGTGGGAGCAAGCCCTTCACCCTGGGGTTTGGGAAGCCCATTTTTAGAGCGCAGAAGTGTGATTTCGCCATCTCCTTCTGCGGTGGCTGCTTGCAGGGCGCATCCCCATTTGCTGCTGTCTCGGCTTCTAAGGAAGATCCAAGGAGCCCGGAAAACTCAGTTCCTGAGCTCAGTCCACAAGACTAGACGGGGCGCTCGGTCAGATGGCTGGGTGGGGGCCGCTGGCCTTGGCGCCTCCGGCCCCACCGTCCCGATGGCAGCCAGGAGCGGCGCGCCCCAGCCGTCCACCCTTCCCAGCCCCGCACGCAGCTTGGGCGTCCTGCCCGGCACAGGCCGGGCGGGGAGGGAGCTCGGGAGCCCGGGGCGGCTGAACTGGGGCGGGGCTTGCTCCGCCGGAGCCGGGGGCCGCGCGGGGCGGGGCCGGGGTCGAGGGCGGGGCAGGGGGCGGTGCCGAGGGCGGTGCGGTGCGGGGCCGGGGGCGGGGCCGAGGGCGGCGCGGGGCGGGGCTGCTGCGGCGGCGGCGTCTCCAGAGGCAGCCAAGGTACATAGGCGGCGCCCGCCTCGCCCGAGCATCCTTCCCCGCAGATGCCTGCTCGCCCGCGGCCCCCGCTCGCTGCCTCCCGCCTGGCGGTTGACTTCTTTGTGTCGTGTTCTCTGCCTGCGCCCTGTCTCTGCAGGACCCGTTCATTCTTCTTTGGGCTATAAGAAGGCAGAGGATGAGATGTCCCGGGCCACGTCTGTTGGAGACCAGCTGGAGGCACCCGCCCGCACCATTTACCTCAACCAACCGCATCTCAACAAATTCCGCGACAACCAGATCAGGTAGGAGAAGGCGGCCGGGACGCGCGGAAGGCGGTGGAGTCGCGGCTGGGAAGGGGCTCGCCCTTCTACGCCCGGCTTGACCACGCACCTGGCCGGCCCCCATCCATCTCCCCCAGCGCTTTCCCCTGCTCCCTCCCCACCTCACCAGCTCGCGGTGCAGCCCCGCGCTTCCAATGGGGTCATGCGAATGCAGCCCTCACTGTCCCCTCCTGCGCATCGGTTCCGCGCCCAGCCTGGCATGAGCCCTGAGGAAGTTTTTACTCTAATGTCACCGACAAAAATGAGATCTCTGCTCTTTTCATCCCTGGGCTTCCTTCCCGGAACACCCCCCCCCAGCCTTGTTTTAAGCCTGTTGATAGCCCTCTTTAGCAATTTGCAGAAGGTACTGTGAGGGACTTGCTTTATAAGGGAATCCCACAAGTCCCAAGGACTCACATTCAGTTTTCAATAGTCCACAATTGTTAAGAGATCTTCATTTTCTGGGAAACTTTGCCCAGAGTTAGCAGAAAGATGGACAGAAGCTAGCATTTAAATGTACTTTTGCTGGCCGCTGTGTCACAAACCCTGGCTATAGCAGCTTAGTGAATCTTCATAACCTCTTGAAGCAGGCCAGGAGACTGGAATATAAAGATGCTAAATAATGTACCTATAGTCATACAGCTACTAGGTGGCAGAGCTGGAAATTGAACCCAGCCTATCTGACTACTAAGGGTAAATTTTTTTCTGCTGTGCAAAGCTAGTTCTTTAGCACGGGTGTTTGTACATTTTCAAATTTCATTAAACTTTCAGGCTTAAAAAACTTTGTTTCTGAGAGTGACTTCAGAGGATGTAGTTCTGTGAGCTGCTCAGAACACCATGCTTGGGTGTAGAGAAATTCAGTGATTGATCAGGTTACACATAGATTATTGACAAACCTGAGTTTCAATCCAGGATTCTTTTTTGAAAGGCAAAAACTTTGTTGTTATACATTTGTACAGACGACAGCATGACATCTTTATTTAGAAAGGTCAGGCTGTTGGACATTATTGGGTAGAATAAGGGTGCATATTATATGGAGGTGGAGTCTTCACTTATTAAATGAGTGTTAGATTATGCAGTGCTATTTGGGGTTTTAAGAATGACAGTTGGGCATATTTTATACTTGAAAGTGTAACTTAGAAGAATAGCTGAGTCCCCATTTCAGAATGTGTGGGCTTCATTTAAGATACAGAGCATCAGCCACAGTGAGTTACCACTTCACAAACTACAGTGGCTCCAATAAAAGAGACAAATAACAAGTATTGGCAATGATGTAGAGAACTTGGTACCCTCATGCATTGCTGATGGGGATGACAAATGATGAAGCTGCTTTGGAAAACCGTTGGTAATTCTTCAAAATTTTCAATGTAAAGTTACCATATGACCTAGCCATTCTACTTCTGGGTATATCTACCCAAGAGAAATGAAAACCTATGTCCACATAAAAACTGGTACACATATATTCACAGCAGCATTATTGGGAATAGCCCCAAAGTAGAAATAATCCAAATATCCATCAGCTGATGAATGAATAAATAAAATGGAGTATATCCTTACAATGAAATATTATTGGGCCATTGAAAGGAAATGAAATATTGACACATTCTACAACACGGATGAAGCTTGAAAGCATTATGCTAAGTGGAAGGAGCCAGTCATAAAAGGCCTCGTAGTATATGATTCCATTTATATGAAGTATCCAGAAAAGGCAAATTTGTAGAGTCATAAGGTAGATTAGTGGTTCCTGGGGCTGGGGAAGAGGGAAGAGATTCAGGGAAAAGGGGGAATGACTGTGAGTGTGCATGGGGTTTCATTTTGGGGTGATGGTTGCACAACTCTGTGAATACATCTAAACCATTTGCAATCCTGAACTGCTCATATACTTCCATTTCTTCACACCTTCTCATATGTGTTTCTATTGAATTGCTTTCAAAAAGATGATTTTCTAAAAGGTGTATACTGTGTAAGGATATGGGAATTGAAGAAGCACTTTTCTTTTTAAACTTTAGTGTGTTTTCAAGTAGTATTTTTGCCTAATTCCTACTACTTCCTTTAATTTTGTTATCCACTTGTGCATGCTTAAGGCTGGGGGAATAAAATAGAGACCTTTGTTTTTGTCTAAATTCTCTTGTTTTCATGGAAGGTAAAGTTTGTTTGTTTGTTTTTGAGGCGGAGTCTTGTTCTGTCCCCCAGGCTGGAGTGCAGTGGTGTGATCTCAGCTCACTGCAACCTCCACCTCCCGGGTTCCAGTGATTCTCCTGCATCAGCCTCCCTAGTAGCTGGGATTACAGGCGCCTGCCACCATGCCTGGCTAATTTTTGTATTTTTGGTAGAAACGAGGTTTCGCCATGTTGGCCAGGCTGGTCTCAAACTCCTGACATCAGGTGATCCACCCGCCTTGGCCTCCCAAAGTGCCAGGATTATAGGCATGAGCCACCGCGCCAGGCCAGAAGGGAAAGATTTTTAAGAACACTGGCAATGGAGCTTCACTATGCGTTCTGAAATCAAGCATGAAAGTGGACCCAGACTGATTGTATTATTAGTCAGAGGGATTCCGAGTGGCTACCTGCTGTGCAGTTTCATTTGTACTGTTTTAGGAGAGGCAGAATAAGTTGGGGATGTACAGTGGGTTGGTTAGGAATAAAGTAGGCAGGTCCCAACTTTCTATTTAAAGCTTTATATAAGTATATAATTGAATTAGTTGAACTATATTAAAATTCATATAGTTTCTGAGTTCATGGCTCATTTGCATGCCCTGGATAGGGTCTAAGAAATAAAAATGTCTTCCTTGATGTTCTTTAAAATGGCCCTTGAGTATTTGGTTCTGTTGAGAGGGGAGCTGACGCATGACTTGCTTATCTGGCACAGGACGGGAATTAATGGAAGACCACGCTCCATACACAAAGCAGGGAAGACCTCTTTGTAGCACCAGAATGTGGCCAGACTTGCTTGCTCTAGGGGCAGCTTTTCCCTCTGACTCTTTATTCAGTGTGTCTAAAGTAAAGCATGCTCTATACTTCCCAAGGAAATGCCAAACCGCCACATCCATAGACTCATCTGCTTGATGCTTTGCTTCCTTTTCACCCCCTACATCCCTGAGCACGTCCTTCTTTGTTAAACACTCAGTAAATAGTGTGGGTGTCCAGTGCTCGGGGCCTTCGCATCCTGTTATTGCATCGGCCCTGGGAGCCCACCTTTATGCACTCTTACTTTTGTCTCTTAATGGCTTTGTCTCCACCAACAATTTTTACTTCCTAGGTTGTGTCAAGGCTGGTTCCCCAACATGGTTCACCTTGACTGTGTGTTTAAATAGGAATTACTGATGGTTATCAGTGACTTGTGGTTCGCTAAAAAATTGATTATAGGCCAGGTGCCGTGGCTCACACCTGTAATCCCAGCACTTTGGGAGGCCAAGGTGGGTGGCTCAGTTGAGGCCAGGAGTTTCAGACCAGCCTGGCCAACATGGCAAAACCCCATCTCTACTAAAAATACAAAAATTAGCCAGCCATGGTGGTGCATGCCTGTAGTCCCAGCTATTTTGGGAGGTCGAGGCACAAGAATCATTTGAATCCAGGAGGTGGAGGTTGCAATGAGCCAAGATCACACCACTGCACTCTAGCCTGGGTGATAGAGCAAAACTCCATCTCAAAAAAAAAAAAATTGACTATAAAGCTTTTTAGCATTATGGTTTAAGGATGTTACAAAATATTGAGCCACGTTATTTTAGCACTTTAATGTTACTGAACTCAAGTTTTATGATAATATTGATTTTTTAAAATAAGGCCTTTTATCTTGGCCGTGAATGTTTGCTAAAAGTTACTGAAGCTAGTCAAAGGAATATTTTTGTAAAAGGATAAAGGATTTGTTTTTAATATAATTTTTCTGAAGAAAAGGTTAATGGTTTTCTTAGAGACAGGGGCATGGAGGGTTTATCCTAGTTTGTTTGCCCCTAAATTGAGCTTTTTAAGACAAAGGGACCACATAGGATAGATGAGCCCAGGCTAGTCTGTTGAATCAGGGCTGTCTGACTTACCAGGATGTTGTACCCCTTGGCAGGCCTGTCCTCTCTGGAACAGAGTTCTCTCCCCTGCTTTCCTCAACCCCAAGCCCTTTTGGGCTTGAAACCTTCTGAATCATAGCAGTTGCTCTGCGCTTGCCTTTCTGGGAAGCTGGCGATTGACTAGGACGGGGAGTTCGATGCAGAAGAAGGGAGGGCAGTGAGGGGCGACATGTTATCATTCAGGACAGGAATTGCATGGCCCAAGATTACTGGAGTGGAACTGATGTGACTTAAGAAAGGGAAAATGTCTAGAAAGCAGGAATGAGGTCCCCTCTGAGGTCCACTGTGGCCTCAGCATCCCCAGGGGAATGTACTACATGAGAACTCCAAATTCTGGCCAATTCCTTGAATTTTTGGGAGGGACTGTGTTATGTATGTAGATGTCTCACCAAACCTTGTTCTCGTTCTTGACACTGAAAATAGCATCAGTGTTTGATCTGAAGCCTGTGGTCGGTTTATTACGTTTTTCATTATTGAAGCCAATGAACTCAGGTTATCATAATGATGGAGAATTATGAAGTAGTCTTTGTCTACGAGGCACTGATTTTCTAGGACCTTAACTATGAGAACAATAACTTCCTTCATCCTCTAGAAATGAAAAGTAATTAATGGGATTCAATGTTTACATACACATCTACGGTTATGTATGTGTCCACCTAACTAGATCTCCTTTTCCTGAAGTGCACAATTGTATCTCCTTTCAAATGTTTTAAAGGTTTTAGTGCATAATTCAGCCATCTAAAGTGTACAATTTAGTGATTTTTAATATATTCATAGAGTCATGCAGCTATCATCACAGTCAATTTTGGAATAACTTCATCAGCTCCAGAAGAAATATCATACTCTTTAGCTATCATCTTCCATCCCTTCTTCCCCCTACCCCTAAGCAATTTACTTTATATTTCTATAGCTTTCCCTGTACTGGACATTTTGTATAAATGGCATCATACTCTTTTAAGCTAAATATTAAATGCTTACAAAAGCTCACTATTTAGAGGAAACGGGTGGTGAATTTTTAATTTTATATATCTAAATTTTCAAAAGTGTTTAAAGTTAAACTGTTTTCTCCCCCCAGAAAAATCTTGAAGTAATGTACTGATCAAAGGATTGAGCAATACTTATGTCATCACTATCAGATATATGTAATCTTTCTATGTGATTATCAGCATGCCATTTGAAATAGTGAATTTCAAAGCCATAAGGCAGTTTTCTTCAATATTTGAAATGAGGTCTTCAAAGCTAGTTAGGAATGTTTACAGTTACTCAGTTTTGAATGACTCATTCCTTTCAGGTGGGCGTTTTAGCTAGCAAAAACTTCATTAAAGTGATAACTTGAGCTTTTTCAAGTTACTGCATTTCTTCAGGTTGGTTTGCCTTAAAGGAAAATTACTTCATATAAATCTTTCTTGGCTTTGCCAAGGTAAATTTTAAATAGACTATTACCTTTACAGAAAAAGGAACTGAGCGCTGTGTGCTAGGTTGGTACAGGATCATTGTTGATAATATTATGCTGAGATCCTAATTTTTTTTTACCTTATTTTTTGGTTGTTTTGTTTTAACTTATATTTTAGGTTCACGGGTGTGTGTACAGGTTTGTTATGTAGGTAAATTCATGTCATAGGGATTTGTTGCACAGATTATTTCATCACCCAGATACTAAGCCTAGAACTCAATAGTTATTATTATTATTATTATTATTATTATTATTATTATTGAGATGGAGTCTTTCTCTGTTGCCCAGGCTGGAGTGCAGTGGTGCAATCTCGGCTCACTGTGAGCTCTGCCTCCTGGGTTTGAGCAATTCTCTTGACTCAACCTCCCGAGTAGCTGGGATTACAGGCATGTGCCACCACACACAGCTACTTTTTGTAATTTTAGTAGAGATGGGATTTCACCATGTTGGCCAGGCTGGTCTCAAACTCCTGACCTCAGGTGATCTGCCCACCTTGGCCTCCCAAAGTGCCGAGATTACAGCTGTGAGCCACTGCGCCTGGCCTCAGTGGTTGTTTTTTCCTGCTCTTCTCCCTCCTTTCACCTTCCACCCTCAAGTAGGCCCCAGTGTCTGTTGTTTCCATCTTTGTGTCCATGAGTTCTCATCATTTAGCTCCCTCTTGTAAGTGAGAACATGTGGTATTTTGTTTTCTGTTCCTATGCTAGTTTGCTAAGGATAATGGCCTCCCCCTCCATCCACGTTCCCACAGAAGACATGATCTTTTTTTATGGCTGCACAGTATTCCGTGGTGTATATGTACATTTTTTAAATCCAGTCTGTCATTGATGGGCATTTAGGTTGATTCCATGTCGTTGCTATTGTGAATAGTGCTGCAGTGAACATTTGAATGCATGTGCCTTTAAAGTAGTAGGACTTAGGTTCCTCTGGGTATATACCCAGTAATAGGATTGCTGGGTTGAATGGTAGTTCTGTTTTCAGCTCTTTGAATAATCTCCAAACTGCTTTTCACAATGGTTGAACTAATTTACAGTCCCACCAACAGTGTGTAAGTATTCCCTTTTCTCTGCAACCTCACCAGCATGTTATTTTTTTACTTTTTAAATAGCCATGTGAGGTGGTATCTCATTGTAGTTTTGATTTGATTTCTCTAATGATCGGTGATATTGAGCATTTTTTCACATTTGTTGGCCACACCTATGTCTTCTTTTGAAAAGCATCTGTTCATATCCGTTGTCCACTTTTTAATGGAGTTGTTGATATTTTGTTCTTGTAAATTTGTCTAAGTTCCTTATAGATGCTGGATATTAGACCTTTGTCAGATGGATAATTTGCATACATTTTCTCCCATTCTGTAGGTTGTCTGTTCACTGTGTTGATAGTTCATTTTGCTGTGCAGAAGCCCTTAAGTTTAATTAGATGGAATCATAATTCTAAAAGAATATTTTTGTTTTAGGATTAAAGAGAACAAAATACTATTCAATAACCAATTTGTCCATGCATCGTGGACAGAGATTATATATGTGGCACTAGATCCAATGTCATTGAGTACTGTGAGGATGAAGAATTCTCTAAATGTTTAATGCTACAAAATGTATGTAGGATTTGGTATTAATGCACAAGCTGCTTACAGTTTAACAAAGAAGCAATACCAACATCCTAGTTAAAATCACAACTTTTTTTTTGAGATGGGGGCTCCCTGTGTTGGCCAGGCTGGAGTGCAGTGGCGTGAACTTCGCTCACTGCAACCTCCACCTCCTGGGTTCAAGAGATTCTCCTGCCCCTCAGCCTCTTGAGTAGCTGGGATTACAGGCACCCGTCACCATGCCCAGCTAATTTTTGAATTTTTAGTAGAGACAGGGTTTCACCATGTTGGCCAGGCTGGTCTCAAACTCCTGACCTCAAGTGATCCGCCCACCCCGGCCTTCCAAAATGTTGGGATTACAGGTATGTACCACTATGCCTGGCAGAAACATAACTTTTTTTGATTTATGTAAAAATCATTATCTTAAAAACCAAGGTGTACATAATCTCTGATTTGAGACCACTGTCTTTATCAAGTTAGGCAAAGATAAAAGTATTCCTTATTAAGAGTAATTGCTGATGTTGAAAACAGTCTTAAGATTTTCCTTTTGGGTATGCTGCTTTTTGTTTAGAAGCAGATATACTTGGTTAATTTCCAAGCCAGGCACTGTATTTTCTGAATGTGAATGGCACAAGAATCCTGGGTTCTTACTTTGTATGTACCAGCAGCAATTAATGCCACAGAAGAGTCTTATAATGAGAACTGTTATTAGCTTTACACCCTTGGACAAGTCTTTTGAGGAATCCTGCAGATGAAAATATCGGAATTGAGGGAGCTTTGGAATAGTGTATTCCAGGTAACCATTGAATGTGTGAGCTTTCTTGAAGCCTATTTTTAGATACAGAAAAGCCTGTCAACTTTGGGCCAGTTATATATTTGATGTTTCTAAGGCAACAGCAAATGTCTAAGAGGACAGACTTTCATGGTGATTTCTTTATCTAGTTGACCCCTGTGTGGGTGGATATTGCAGCCTAGTTTGAATTTGACCAAAGTAACATCTGTGCCATTCCCATTGTTTAAAATAGGGAAAGGAATTTGGTTTGAGAATTTTGGTTGATAACTAATTTCCCCTCTCTCCTCTTCCCAAATTCTGTTATCTCTTATTGTCTGCTGTGAACTTGGGAGCATTTCTGATTCTTTGATAAAAAGAATTAAAATTATTTTAATTAAATTAAAATTCAACCAGACAAATTAAAATTCAACCAGAATTGTAAGAGACCCAAGACATGACAAGTAAGTACTGTGTGGGTCCCTGAATTGGATCCTGAAACAGAAAAGATACATTGGTGGGAAAACTGGTGAATCTTGAATAAAGTCTGTAGTTGGATTAGCATTGTGCCAGTGTTACTGTCTTAGTTTTGGTAATTGTGCTATGGTGATGTAAGATGCTAACATTGTGAGGAAACTGGGCAAAGGATAGACGGCAACTCTATTATTTTTGCAACTCTTTTATAAGTATACAATTTTTGGCCAGGCCTGGTGGCTCACGCCTATAATCCCAGCACTTTGGGAGGCCGAGGTGGGCAGATCACCTGAGGTCAGGAGTTCGAGACCAGCCTGGCCAACATGGTGAAACCCCATCTCTACTAAAAATATAAAAATTAGCCGGGTGTGGTAGTGGGCACCTGTAATCCCAGCTACTCGGGAGGCTGAGGCTGGAGAATCGCTTGAACCCAGGAGGTGGAGGTTGCAGTGAGCAGAGATGACACCAGTGCACTCCAGCCTGGGACGCAAGAGCAAAACTCTGTCTCAAAAAAAAAAAAAAAAGTATACAATGTTCTCAAAATTAAAAAAAAAATCTTAAAATCAACTAGAAGTATCTGAGGGAATATGAATGAAATGCTAAACTCTTGTTTTTCTGTTAAATACTTTGATAAATGTTTGGGCCTTTAATTGGAAACAGATGATTTTGAAGGGAGGATGGTCAGAGGAAAAAAAAAGGATCAATATCTTCATATGTTTGTTGTGATGAGTAGGTGGGAAAACCTTTGCTCTCTGGGTATGAAAGAACGTTCCCTATGCTCACAAACAGCACCAAGAGTTTGTTTGCATAATGTCTGATCTAGTTGCTTAAGTTGAAAAAGTAGGTAGCAAAGTAGACTGCTCTGTTTCTGCTCAGTTTAGTCATGTGAGCTTTTGTGTCATTCTCCAAAAAGTTGCATCTAAGTGTTTGTTCTACTACTTATGGTTGAGTCACTCAACAGACGGGAAAAGCTTACTCAGAAATGCTCATCAGCAACCCTTTCAAGAGGGACAATGCTTAGAGAGAACAAAAGGAGAGGTCTGACTATTGTGGGAATGTAGGGATGTTTTACAAAGAAATTTCCTGAAATCCATGAGGTTGGGTTTGGTCATTCAAATGCTGACCCATTGTTTTCTCTTAAATGAAAGCCAGCTCTTCAAAACTTAAATAATAGGTTTTTAACCTTTACTATTTTATGTTAGATGTCATTGAAAATGATTTGGGGTTGAGTTTGGGATGGTGTTTGTCACCCTGATGGATTATGCCGTTATGCCGTGTATCTTCAGTATACCTATAACATATAACATCACTTAAAAGGCTTTTGGAAAGCGTTGGCAGGTTTCAGCTAAGAAAAGACTTCAGCCTGAGAATGGACCTAACTCTCCGTAAAATTTTTAGCATGAACCTTTAATATGTATATTTAAAAGATTCGTCTACATGTGATATTATTGTTAGTTATTGTCTCAAGACCCAGTACGTATTTACCAAGATTCTCCATTAAGAATTGTGGATGTAAGTACATATCGTTCACAGTTGTCTCTATTATTTTGAATATTTTTGGCCAGTTTATCAGATTTGATTAAATTACCCTAACATTTAACCTAGTAAAATGATTTTAAAGAGCTTTTGCTAGGAATGTAAGTGTCAATTCTGCTGCTTTTCGTTTTCTTGTAATTGCATTATTAATAAGAATCATTTCCAATTTGTGGTTTTGTTGCATGATTCTTAAGCCTTTTGTTCTTTTGGGAGGGTTAGTCTAGTTTAAATTAGATAAAGTAATCCATGGCTCCACCCAGCTGGGACCCCCAAATTGAAATGTACAGTAGTAAGGAGAGAGACAGATGGGGAGGGTACCACTGTTATCCCTATATTAGCTCAGGCTGCCATAGCAAAATACATAGACCTGGGTAGGGGGGCATAAGCAGACGTTTGTTTTGTCATAGTTCTAGAGGCTGGAAGTTCAAGATCAGGGTGCCAACATGATCCGGTCCTGGTGAGGGCTCTCTCCTGGCTTGCAGATGATAGCTGCCTTCTTGCTGTGTCCTCCCAGAACAGAGAGAATGAGCAAGAGCAAGAACAAGAGTGAGAGCAAAAGTGAGGGTGAGAGACAGAGTGAGAACCCTATGTCTCTAATATGGGCACTAATCTTACCTTGAGGGTCCCACCCTCATGACTTCATCTAATCCTAATCTCCAAAAGGCCCAACAGTAACACCCTATCCTATTGGGGATTAGGGCTTCAACATATGAGTTTTAGGAAGGACACAGTTGAGTTCATAGCACCACCCACCCTTCCCTTTAGGGAGGTTCCCCTTTAGTCACATTACATAGAATCAGGTTGGGACACCAATGTCAGTACACTTAAAAAATGTTCCTGAAGCTTATTGTTTTGGAGGTATATATAAATATAAGCTCCGATAGCTTTTTCCCAAACCCCACTTGGGAGTCACCTGCTTTAGATTCAGTTGATTAGGACTCTCCTTCGTTGGAGGAAAACCATCTGGTCAGACCTGGTCTGACTTTTACTTTAGGCCTCAGCAACACTGAGACTGATTGTAAATCTTGTTCCTTAGGTACCATTTGTAATCCTACACTTGGTATATGTGAGGTAAGCATTGCAGTCCCTCTCTGTCAAGAATTGGGGGTGCATGGTTATTGGCAGCACTGCAGGGGTAGGATAGTAGAAGGACGGGGCAAAGCTGCTGGTAGAAACCAATGAGCTGGGCCTGAAAGATGAGTAGGAGTCAGCCTGGAAGCTTGGGTGAGGCTTGGTGGGGAGGGCAGGCCAGGCATGGGGAACTGCATGCACAGAGGTGCAGAAGAGTGCAACAGCCAGCTGTGTGTCTTTCCAGAAAAGATGTGGAAGAAGAAGGTGATATGGTTTGGCTCTGGGTCCCTACCCAAATCTCATCTTGAATTATAGCTCCCATAATTCCCAGGTATTGTGGGAGGAGCCCAGTGGGAGATGACTGAATCATGGGGGCATTTTCCGCCATTCTGTTTTCATGGTAGTGAATGAATTTTATGAGATCTGATGGTTTTATCAGGGGTTTCCACTTTTGCGTCTCTCTCATTCTCTGTTTGCCTGCTGCCATACATGTAAGATGGGACTTGCTTCTCCTTGTCTTTTGCCATGATTGTGAGGCTTCCCCAGCCATGTGGAACTGTAAGTCCAATTAAACCTCTTGCTTTTGTAAATTGCCCAATCTTAAGTCTTTATCTGCAGCATGAAAATGGACTAATACAGAAGGGGTGATGGAAAAAGTGCTGTGAAAGGCCAGGCTACTGGAGATGGGCTGCTATAGCTAGGAAAAGCTTTTATGGGGCAAGTGACAAAGTGTTAGTACTTGGGTTTGATGTGCACAGCCACCTGCTCTGCATTTAGAAGCATGTGAGGCTTCTGTCGTTGCCTAGGAAGAGGTGCAAAGGTGTAGTGCTGCAGGAGAAGAGAATCACTGGGGATAGTTAGCAGTGGGGCTGTAAGTGGACAAACCACTAAGCAAGTATGATTCCCCGGTTCCAGTGTTAGTGATAGGGAGGGTGTTGATGCTGTTTCTTGTATTTCTGAGTTTTGTTTTGTTTTGAACTATTTTGAACTGTGGATAGGGGCAAGGTGATTGACCTCAGAATAGCAGAAAGCCCCCTTTCACCCCAGTGTGAGACTACCCCAGGGGAGCAGATACACATATAGGGGCAACCTCTGTTGGCTGTGTCATGAAGGAGCTCCTTCCTCTAGCAAGATGGGGGCAACACTGGCTCTATCAGAGAGACACCAAACTTCTGACAGATCTTTCCCTACCTCTAGATCTGTTTGTAAACTGTAAATAGAAATATGTCGTAGCTTATAGCATGGTGAGAATTAGGTGAGAACAGCTGGGCACAGTAGATCATGCCTGTAATCCCAGCGCTTTGGGAGGCCAAGGCAGGAGGATTACTTGAGGCCAGGAGTTCGAGACCAACCTGGGCAACATAGTGAGACCCTATCTCTACAAGAAAAAAGAATTAGGTGAGAATGGACCTGTCCAAGGCCGCACTGTGTAAGAGCTCACAGACACACAGAGCTGCTCATTGACACCAGATATCCAGTTATGATGAATACTGCTCTTTGCTGCTCATGTCGCTCTCTAATTCTTTGATAACCAAAACAATCAATTATAAGCTGTAACTAGGGGAAAAGCAAAGTGGACTTGTGTATTACTCTGCCTAAGAGTTACAGGTTGCCTAGGGAAGAAATACGCAGGCTGAAGAACCACATGGTACGTTTTGGGCATTAGGCTCTTTCGTATATATATTTTTCTAGCCTGTAACTGTTAGAAACAAGCAGGCTGCACTGCGGGCATAAGACGAGCCTAAAATGTGTTTGAGTGTGCATGTGTGGATTGTTGTTAAATCAAGAAATTGGCTTCTCCTTTTGGTGTCGTGAAAGAACAAAGTTGCATATAAATTCACATTAAATTCAGTGACACTTCCTCCCGCAAACACCAAGATTCTTTACCATAGAATGGTTAAAACGTTACACTTGGTCTACATGTATGAGTTTTATTGAATTGTGACTATAAAGTCTGCATCTGTATCTTTCTACCCTCTCTCCTTTATTTCCTTCCATCTTGTTTGGGACCATCAGCTTTTTGGCTCTTTGGGGCTCTGCTTTGAATATCCCTAAGGATCTTGGCACTGTGCATAATATGGAAATGGAATACTTAATTGTAGTTTTAGGGATATAAAGGAATATTATCTATTTATTTGCTTATTTTTATTTATTTATTCTTTTTTTGAGACAGTCTCACTCTGTTGCCCGGGCTGGAGTGCAGTGGTGCTATCTCGGCTCACTGCAACCTCCACTCACTGCAACCTCCACCTCCCAGGTTCAGGTGGATTCTCCTGCCTGAGCCTCCCAAGTACCTGGGACTACAGGTGCTCACCACCAGGCCTGCCTAATTTTTTTGTACTTTTAGTAGAGACGACATTTCACTATGTTGGCCAGGCTGATCTTGAACTCCTGACCTCAAGTGATCCACCCACCTCAGCTTCCCAAAATGTTGGGGTTACAGGCATGAGCCACCGCACCTGGCAGGAATATTCTTTAAATTATTGAATAAAAAAATGACTCTTTTGTTTTTATTCTAGTGAAAGGTGGAAATTTTGAAAGTATTGCTGTCTAGCATATGAAACATGTTACCAAGCTCTGACAGTTTAAAAATAGAGCTCTTTATTTTAAAACAGTAAGGCTATTTGCTAAGTAGTATCATAATTATTTTTCTAGTACTCAGTTTTGTTGAAACTGCCTCATACTCATTTTTAATGTTACCCTTACAGATCAGAATTCATTAACCATTCTAACATCGACGTACCAGAGTAAATTGAATAATTTCACATAATGATGATGCCGTGGTGAGGCAGAAGCATGAACTTCTCTCAGTATCACTGTTTTGACTGTCAGCTGTCATGCAGTTTCAACACTACACCTATTTCACAAAGTTTTGTTCACTGTATAAGATTAGACATAGCAGAAGGAGTCATTCTACGTTCAGATGGTGCGTGTGTCTGTATGGGGAGGTGGGGTACCATCGTTATTCTCTATACATGGGTTAGTCATATTTGTAAGCCAAACATTGTGGACATTGGAAAGTCAAAAATCTTCAAGGCAGAAAATAACATAAGGGAAGATTTCTCCTCATACGTTTACCAGCCTCTTTCCACTGCTTTGTCTAAATGTGCACACACACAGGCACATGCCATATCTTTTAATGCTTCTAATTCACTGGGTCTACACATGAACATCTGTCTTCATGGGGGACACACCAGTTCACCTGGCAAACCATTCTAGCCCACAGGGAGCTGGTGCTGAAAGTTCTTCTTCTGCACTGAGGCTCCCTTTGAATCCCAGGCAATGGTTCAAGACTGTGGCCGACACAGAAGCAGCAGTTGACCCATAACAACTGCAAACATGTTTAATCGCTAAAGCAAAACATTAATTCTCACATCACATTTGAGTTAGTACTGAACTGTCAGGAATGTAGTGGTTCTCTTAATGTTCAGTTTGATAATCACAGACCCACTTATAGGGATGACTCTTCAGGGCTGTCCCAGGGAGTGTATGTGGCCTCCTCGTATATTGGGTCTTCTATTACTTCTTGGGAAAGAGTGAGTTTTCATATTTCACCAATTGACGACATTGCCCCTGTACTCAACGAACGTTTAAATGAGGGTTGGAAAACCCTTCAATTTTTTGTCCCTGAAATTGTACCCCCAAACTCTAAAACTCCTTGTTAGTATGTATGAACTCTGAGGAAATGCTGAGAAAGCTGGGGACTGTCTGTTACCTGCTGACTGGCTTTTCATGTGTTTCTAGTTCACTTTCTGAGGTCCTTCTATTTCTAGTTTTACGGTCCCTTTGCTAGCATTTTCTATGGGTGATTGATGTGTACAATGTGCAATGCAGTATTCCAAAAAATTTTTTTTATCATGTGTTGTGCACTTAACTAGAGAATAAACTATTTTCAGTTCAGTGCTGGTGTTTGCTATAGAGTTAAATGCATTTTTTATAGAAAAAAACCTGTGATATTTATAAAGATTTTAGAATAGTAGATTATAAGAAAGTTAACTGTCTTGGATTTTAAATCATAGTACTTTTTATATAAATAGTTTAAAGATATTGATTTAACATTCTTCACAGCCAAGTATATTTTCTTACATATCCTAAAAATAAACTGATTATGCATCATTTTTTTTTGAACTATTGTGCTAAGGGGCATGATGAATTTTGATATTTTGAGATACTACCATTAGAAAAAAAATGAATGCAGTAAGAATATATAGCCCTTTAAAAGAAACTTACATGCTGCTTACTTTTTGAAATACATTGCATATTTTAAAATTAGGACAGCCTCAACATGGCTCCACATATACCCATGGAATAATTATTGTAATATAACAAATAGAGGCTGGACATGGTAGCTCACACCTGTAATCCCAGTACTTTGGGAGGCGGAGGCAGGCGGTTCACCTGAGTTCAGGAGTTTGAGACCAGCCTAGGGCAACATGGTGAAATCCCGTCTCTACTAAAAATACAAAAAATTAGCTGAGCGTGGTGGTGCGTGCCTGTGATCCCAGCTACTCGGGAAGCTGAGATGGCGGATTGCTTGAGTCTGGGAAGTGGAGGTTAAAGTGAGCTGAGATCACACCACTGCACACCAGCCTGTGTGACAGAGCGAAACCATGTCTCAATTAAAAATATTAATAGTAATAATAATATAACAAATAGAGCTGTGGTTGAGTTCTGCAGAAGTGATGAGCTATGAGGTAACTTCTAAGATGTAGGAAGACTTGGTGAGACTTGAAAGGCAGTCTCTGACTAAAAAGGTGAATTGTTTTGTTTCTGAAACCTTTTTGCCAAGGTTTATGTTCTCCATAAAATTCTCAAATACAATTTTGCACAGTCTTTGCAGAATGATGTTAGTACTGATATTTACTTTTGCTTTCCAGTTCTCGATCTTGGCATGTTTGTATTCCACAGGCTGTCTTGTACCTCTCATTTCCTGTTGTGTGCATATAAAGGTAACATGGTTGGTGAATCCATGATATGTAGATCACGTATTTTATTTTTAGCCTTACATTGCATAAGAAAAATCTAGGTTCAGCCGGGCGTGGTGGCTTAAGCCTGTAATCCCAGTACTTTGGGAGGCTGAGGTGGGCAGATCACAAGGTCAGGAGATTGAGACCATCCTGGCCAACATGACGAAACCCCATCTCTACTAAAAATACAAAAATTAGCTGGCATGGTAGCACACACCTGTAGTCCCACCTACTCCAGAGGCTGAAGCAGGAGAATCACTTGAACCCGGGAGACAGAGGTTGCAGTGAGCGGGGTTCATGCCACTGCACTCCAGCTTGGTGACAGACAAGACTCCATCTCAAACAAAGAGAAAAATCTAGGTTCATTTGATCATTTGATCTGGGGCAGGCTTTGATTTCTGTTTGCAGCCAGCACTCCTGGTGATTTTGTTGAAGGTGGCCCTCATTTGTTGTCACCCTCATGCGACAATGCATAGTTCATAGGAATGTTGGAAAGATTAAATGAGTTGATATGCACTAGGCACTTTAAACAGCACCTCAGTGAGTGCTTCATAAATTTTGCTATTGCTGTCTTTTGCGTTTTAGATAGTATGTTTGACAATAAGTCTCCCATCAATTTTGGAATGTACCACTTGAGTTTTACAAAAAAGCCAGGTTTTGACTTGCATTAGTAGAGATTAAAAGCTAAAAGGTCAGGTGCATATTGAGTAGGATGAATATGTTTCTGTAACAAACTAGAAACGTTTTTTTTTTTTTTTCACTAACCTGATTTTGAAGATTCATTCTAGTTTGCCTGAGGTTATCATGGAGAACTCTAAATTATTAAACATGTAATGGAAAAAACTTGCAGTGTAATCTTTCTTTCTTTTCTGTTTTTGTTTTTGTAACAGCCAGAATGGAGGGTAATTGGTCATAGTATAAAGAACAAAGCATAACTGGTAGATAAGTCTTGGCTCTACCAGTGAACAACTCAGTGACCTTAGTCAAGTCCATGATTTCTCTGAGCCTGACTTTGCTTGTTTGTTTGATGGAAACACACTTCCCTAGAAAGCATGTCAGGAAGCTACAAGAGATTTCAGATGCAAAAATGCCTAGAACACGATGCCTGTAGATATCGTGTATCCCATCCTGTTTGACAGGTTGGGCAGGCTCGTTGCTCTCTTTTCTTTTTATTGTGGTAAAATACACATAACATGAAATTTATCTTCTTTATAATATTTAAGTATACGATTCAGTAATATTAAGTATATTCACACTGGTGTGCAGCCAATCTCATCTTTCAGTTTTGCAAAAAGTTTTCATTGCAAAACTGAAACTCTGTCCCCATTGAACAACTCTACGTTCCTCCTCCCCCTGCCCCTGGCAATCACCGTTCTACTTTCTGTCCCTGTGTATTTGACTTCCCCAGGTCCCTCATGTAATAGTCTTATTGCTCGTTGACATAGTAATTAATACTTTATCTTTACAAGGAGTCTTGGCTAGGCATGGTGGCTCACACCTGTAATCCCAGAATTTTGGGAGGCTGAGGTGGGAGGATTGCTTGAGCTCAGGAGTTCAAGACCAGCCTGGGCAATGTGACAAAACCCCATCTCTCTGAAAAGTACAAAAATTACCCAGGTGTGGTGGCATGTGCCTGTAGTCCCAGCTACTTGGTAGGTGGAGGTTGCAGTGAGCCAAAATGGTGCCACTGTATTCCAACCTGGGCTATAGAGCCATACTCTGTTTCAAAAAGAAAAAGAAAAAAAGGAGTGTTAGTACTGTATCATATGGTCATTTTGAGGTGTTTTTGTCCTTTTTCTATGCTTTATCTCATGTCTTGCTGTGTACTACCGTAAGCACTGCTTTAAAGAAAATAGGTATAAACATTTAAAGGAAATTCGGATGATTCCCCCACTCCCCATCCCCCATATCTGCTGTTTGGTTGACTTTACCCTTTTGTATCTTTCCCTGATGACCCTGGCTAAGTTGATGGAATATACCAGGACCAGAATGCAGAACCAGAGTACCCAGGAGGATGCTTGGTGGGGTAGGTACAGGTTTTAAACCAGATCTGCCTTTTGTTGAATGGATCATTTTCATGGCACTGGTGCTGGTTCAGTCTTTAGTGTCTCCACCTGTGACAGGGTTTCCCTTTCATCTTCCCAATTGCTGGTGGTTATCATTCTAAAACAGCCAAGGCACTGCGATTCTCTCTGTTCAGGGATGATTGCTACTTCTCTTTCGTCTCCAGTAAGATACACAAGGCCACTGTCGTTCTATTCCCGGCTTACCGCACCATCTCCCCAAGCTCCTCTTCCTGTGTCTGGCTGCAGCTCTTAATCACGGCACTTTCCCTGGAGCACTGTCTCCTAACCTACTCAAATTCGTCCTCCTGGAGGGCCCTGTCTTTTCAGGCTCTGGTCGCATCGGTAAGCAGCATTTTATTCCTTGTCCTGCGTCCCCACCGTTTGCAGGCGCAGGCAGCCCCTCTGTGCCACAGCATTTCTCAGACTCTTCTGCTCTGGAACTTAGCATGCTGCACCACATCTATTTTTATCCATCTCTGACTCTCCTGCTCTGCTGTGTCATCCTTGATGACAAAGTCTGTCTGTTTCCCCTCGCATCCTCCCCAGCAAGGTGCACAGTTGCTGCCAGTGGGAAGTGGAAAACCTTTGCTGAAGGACTGCGCCCTGCAAGCGAAGGTCAGAATTGAATAGAAAATGGGAATTGGCTTAATGTGTTGTTCTCAGATATCCCTTTACACTTAATTGCTTATTGAACAAAGTAGAACCCTCATGGTGATGTGCAGTTACTTACGCCTTGGAAATTGATGTATTGTGTAGTGTTGACGTTGTACTTTCATATATAAACTACTCCCAAAAGGGGGCTGCGAGTTAAATGCTTTTAAAGCCAGTTTCTTCAGACTTGGCAGATGGATGTCTACCCTCAAATGCAGGTACATTTGGGATTTAATGTGACAGCTGGCATCCTTAGTCATTTATGTTGGTCAAGGTTTAAAAGTTTTGTGTTCAACACATTTATTTGTAGTGGCTAGTATATACTGCCTTGGTGCTTGGTGTTGCGGCACAGTGGTGGGAAATCGAGAGCTCTGCCTTCAAGGTTACTCCTTAGCTTTTCAGGTACATTTGAGTAAGGAAGTGTCATAGGGAACACACGTATTGAATGATCCATTTCCATAGCTAAGTTCATGGCCCCTTTTTCTTCCCTGGCTCATGCCCTCGGCCTCTTAACAGAAGAGTTAGGGGAGAGAAATTCCAAGCAGCCTCCTGGCCTGTTTTTCTTGAGCCATAGGTGGGCGCTTCACTCTTCACAGGGCTACCCCTGTATAGCTTTCATTCTTATGGCACTTTCCTCAGAAGCTCTCCTTGGGGAACACAGCACAAACGGGCCAGGAGCCGGGGCTCCCACGCCCGAGGCTGCAGTCCTCCAGGAGCCTCAGACGTGAGGCAGAGCCAGTCCCAGCCGGCATCTCCATGGCACAGATGAGGAAACACACCAGAAAGAGTTACGTAACTTGTCTGAGTTTCTACAGTCGGTGAGCACCAAAGGCTGTGTGGGGTGCAGGGGGAGTGATCTGCCTGAGGTGCAGGCAGTAAGAAGGTCCATACAATAAAACCCAATAAAAATCCATCTGCTTTTAATTATCTCCATGCACCAGCAGCAACATTCTCCTTGCTGCAAAAGCCTTCCGTTGGACTACATTCTAAATAATTGCTGTGATTACTATTTAAGTTTTTTTTTTTTTTTCAGGAGATGAGGTCTCACTCTGTTGGCCAGGCTGGAATGCAGTGGTACAATCATAGCTCATTACAGCCTCAAATTCTCCCATCTCAGCCTCCCAAGTAGCTGGGAATATAGGTACACATCACCATGTGTGACCAATTAAAAAAAAATTTATGGGCAGGGTCTTGCTGTGTTGCTCAGGCTGGTCTCAAACTCCTGACGCTAGGTGATCCTCCCACCTCAGCCTTCCAAGTTGCTGGGATTACAAGCACAAGCTTGGCTAGTTTTAAAGATTTTATATACGTATATAGCATACATAGTATGTACATATGTAAAATAGACACACATATTCTTCAATGTAGCACATATTTATTTCCTTTTTCCTTTTTCTTTAAGCGCTATTGGACTTGATTTATTTCTTTTAAGTGACCATTATGTTCTAAGTGGAAATCCATTAGGAATACTCCCAGTTAACCCTTTGTCTCCAGTGCCCACAACCTGCTGAACTGTATATGTGCATTTTGAGAGCAAGGTCCTAAGAGTTAGGACAGGTCCAGAATTCCCTTTGGATGCAGTGCTCTCCGGGAGCCCCATGGAGCTACATATGCCTGAGTTAGTTAGTTAGTTAATATATTTATTTATGATTATTTTGTAGAGATGGGGTCTCGCCATGTTGCCCAGGCTGGTCTTGAACTCCTGGCCTCAAGTGATCCTCCCAGCAGAGACTCTCAAAGTGCCAGAACTACAAGTGTGAGCCACCATGCCCAGTGCCTGAGTTTAAACAGCGGCTATGAAATAGTGACAGTACAGCATTTATAAACACTAAGAAAGTAGAACTTGAGTTACTTCAATTCTGTCATTTTATGTGACCACTTGGGAGTTTTTACATCTAACATTTAAGACAGCAAAACAGAATATGAACTACAGGATATGATATTTTGTTTGGTAAGCACACATTTTAGTTTGGTTAATTTTTCCTAGATTCTTACAATTGAAATTCATTCATGGTTATTCATTGTTTTAAAATTGAAGACCCGGTCAAGAAAAGAAAATGTGACATTAGTGGTATGATTTAGTAGTTGTTTATATCTTTGACAAAGCATTGGATTTGTTAAATTTCACTTATTAGTTACTTGCCAATTAATGACATAAATATTGTATCAGTCTGTAACCAAAGGATCCAAGTTCAAGTTGTTACATAGATAGATATAAAAACCATTGAATAAATGCTTGTACTTTTCTCTCTTTTTTTGGACTGTGAAAATTTTTATTAATTACTGGCGTGATTAGATGCAATTTTGTTTTTGAGACAGAGTCTCACTCTGTTGCCCAGGCTGGAGTGCAATGGTGCGATCTCAGCTCACTGCAACGTCCGCCTCCTGGGTTCAAGTGATTCTCCTGCCTCACCCTCCTGAGTAACTGGAATTACAGGCACCCACCACCATGCCTGAATAATTTTTGTATTTTTGTAGAGACAGGGTTTCACCATGTTGGCCTGGCTGGTCTTGAACTCCTGACCTCAGGTGATCTGCTTGCCTCGGTCTCCCAAAGTGTTGGGATTACAGGTGTGAACCACCGTGCCAGGCCTAGGTGCAATTTTAATAAAGACCATTATTGCTGTTTGTTTCTTTGCTGTTCATTTTTATGTTCTTACTTTGTAGTTATTACTGAAAGAAATTTTGCCGCATAGAGGAGGGGGCTGTTTACAAAAAAAAAAAAAAATTATCTGAGTGTCAAATGCACTGGGGACATCACCACCCTCAGTCATCATCACAAGAAGCCTAGCCTTGACCCGGTCTGGACCCTCCCACTGTTCCCAAGCTCTGAGTGCAGCTCCCCTCACCCCATGTAGTCGTGTTTCTGTAGATGTAGCACTTCATTTTGCAAGCCCTCAGTTTCCTCCTGTGTGAAGGGAAGGGCTTGAATGAAAGTTTTCAAGGTCCCCCCCAGTTCTGAAATCCTGTGGTTGAATGGACCCTAAGCCATGCTCTGACCCTGATGGGGAAGTTGCTTCCATTACATGCTGGTCTGTTATGATCGTGACCGCCGCCCCTGCCCTTTGGAGTGTCTGAGGCAGGTGGGCCCAGTTTCCTTTGGCAAAAGAAGAAAATGGCAAGATGTGGAGGTGGTCCGAGGATGTGGGGTCCATTCTCTGCTGCTTTAGTGCCTCCATGAGGAGCGAGGGACTTCCAGGTTTCCCTTTGTGCTTGGAAGGAAGATATATTCTCTGGAGGCTTCAAAATTCATTTGTTCAGACATTTTAATTACATTTTTTGAATCTGTATTTTTAGCCTGTCCAATTAGTCAGTTTGGTAATAGCATCAGTCTCCTGTTACAACTTTCTCGGTCCATTTGCTTGTGAATTTTGTTTTGCATGTTTTCCTGTAAAACACAATTTGCGTTTTGAGTAAAATGTGATTTTATGTAAAATAAAGTGTACCACACTGGTGGTAATGTGGCTGTAATTTTTACCCTGGCCTTATGCTCATTAATTATTGCTGTCTTAAACTTGGTGGTGATGTTAATATTTTAGCCTTTCCTTTCTTTTTGCTCATGTTTGTGTTATATGACTACTCATACCTTTGCTTTTAATTTTCTGAAGTTAAATAACAAAATTCCCACAGAGATCCTTTTCCATTTGGTGGGGACGCTTAACCCATTTGTTGGTGTAACTTTTTGGTAGGGTGTTTTTTTGTTGTATTCTTCTTATTTTTGCTTCGTTGGTGTTTTCTCAACTCCTTGGCTTGGTTGAGGAAACTCACTGTGGGATTGCCAAACAAATGGGGGAACCGGAAGTGAAGACATCAGTTGTCATCACGTTGACCTTGCAGTCTCTGGACATTCAGGTAGGTGTATCCAGAGAAGTTAAATATGTTGTTCTAGACAGAGCTTGCGGTAGACATCCAAGCTGGAGATGAATTTGATAACCATTCGATGAGTACACTGGTGACAGTTTGAGCCATAAATGGAAAAGATGGTTCAGTGCATTGAATAAAGACCGGAGGCAGAGGACCTCAGGGATGATCCCTGTTTCAGGGTCAGGAAGAGGAGCATGGAGAGGAGGTTGCACAGGAGCCCTGGGAAGTGGAGGGGCCAACCAGAAAAGGAGGGCTGCCAGAAGCTGAGCTCAGGTGCAATGTTTATTGACTTGGAAAGGAAGAAGAGAGACTTCTTTCCTTTATCAATAGGGTCGAAAGAGCGTAGGGAGTCGGTTTGTGTATGTGGATGTCAAGGTGAATCACGTCCACTCTAAAGCTTCAGTTTACCCCACGAAATAAGGAGGAGGCAGAGTGTTCAAAGTGAAGGGGCTGGGGTAGGGTGGAGAGCTTGAAGAGAGAGAAGGGTTGTAACAGCCAGTGTGGTGCATGGGAGAGGGAGCTGTCCAAGGTCTGTGTCCCAGAGAACCTAGGTGACATCAGAAAACACATGTGGGTCAATGTCTGTTAAGGGACCCACTTAGAATAGCTGTGTTGAATAATGTACTTCCCTTTCTTAATCCTTTGGTGATTAAAAAAAAATTACAAGGAAAAGATCAGTCTGGGTCTGCTGCATTTAATTGTGTGCATAGAGGATGTAATCTCTAAGGCAGGAGGGTGGGCGTAGTTGGAGCGATCGCTTTGACCTTTCTGCCACTGCAGAGACTCCTGCTGCCAATATTGAAACATTCATAAATATCTTATTAGGTTTGCTGGGAACAAAGCCATGCTGCAAAGGGTATGAAAGCCTGTTTGGCAGGGATGAATGTAGGAAGGATTATATGAAAAGAGAGGAGACTGTGAGGACACAGCCCGCTTTTCTGTTTGTTTGCCTGCTTGTTTGTTTTTATGAGGAGCAGGCTCTGTGGTAGCTGCATCTATATTTTAGAAGTGCTTTGCTGTTGTTCTGATATTCACAGGGCCTTCATTTGTGTTTAAAAAACTGAAAACATAAGGATAAAAACTGATTTGAAGCTTCTGACATTTTTATAATTGTTTTCAAACACAGTTAACAGCATCTTCCCTTTTGCTGTTTTGGATACCTTCTGTCCGAATCCTTCTAGCTGTGGGCGAATTTGACTTTGTAATGATTTCTTTTATCACAGTGATGTCAGCAAACTCACACAGACCTGGGGGTCTAGCCCAGAGCTCTGCCCTGCCCTCCCAGTTCCCTAGAGGCCCTTTGCTGGGTCGCAGCCCTTGGGTGACAGCTTACTTTCTTTCCACAGCTCTTGCTTCTCAAATCTGCTTAAGATTCTGCTTCTTAAACCTTCTGAATTAGGTATCTCCACAGATTTCCCTGCAGCCGACTACCTCCCAACCAAACCCCTAGGTGAGCCCACCTTGGGTTTTTTTCCCGAGGACGTCGAGGACATTAGGGCAAACACAACAAGAACGGGAAGTCGACAACGTTCCAGTTACAACTTCTCACTGCTGCCCTTCTGCAGTGGGGCTGGGCTTCTTCCACCCCCCTTTGCCACCTGCCTTTGTTCAGGAAAAGCCAGAGTGTGCCATTGCTTTGGAAATGGCCTGCGTAAGAGGCTGGGAAGGGGTTTGAATGAGTCCAAAAGCAGTAGGATTGGATTGGATCTGGAAGGGTTGACAAGGACTGGGTGAGGTGTCGTGGGGCTGTGAGTCTCGTGTGAAGAAGAGCTGGGAAGCACAGACAGAGGTAGAGGGACCCTTCTTTACCTTTTCTCTGCTCTCTCTTCCCACCTGTCTGGTTTTTTTTGGTTTGATTTTTTCTTTTTAAGAGACAGAGTCTTGCTCTGTCACCTATGCTTGAGTGTAGTGGCGTGATCATAGTTCATTGCCAGCTCCTGGCCTCAAACCATCCTCCTGTTTCAGCCTCCCAAGAAGCTGGGACCACAGGCATGCACCACCATTCATGCCTTCCTTTTTTTTTTTTTTTGAAGACATGGGGTCTCACTGTGTTGCCCAGTCTGGCCTCAAACTCCTGACGTCAGGAGATCCTCTTACCTTGGCCTCTGAAAGTGCTGAGATTACAGATATGAACCACCACTCTCAACCCCTGTCTGTTGTTATAGCTTACAGTCACTTTTGTACTTCCCATGGCTGTGTTCTGACAGTTTCATACTGTGTGTACCTTGATCTGAGCTGTACATCTCAAGCTGCTTGGTTTGAATATATTTCATCTCCCTTTCTGGATTAAAACCTTTTGAACAAAGAGAACAGGATTCTTATTTCTCTTTACACAGGCAATACTAACTGAGCAGTTTATCCACCAGAACTCTCGTTACAAGGGCTCATGCACATTCAGGCTGGATGCTCCCAACACCAGATGTTCCCCGTGAATCACCTGGGGGTAATCTGGCTGTATTGTCTGACTTCTTTGAAAGGTGCTGTCCTGTGGAAGGAGTGAGGGTATGGGTTTTCTTTGCTCGACCATTTTGTCAAGTTTAATTGTAGGAAGCCATTCCTACGATTAATGAATTTATGTAATTATGTAATTAAAGTGAATCATTGTTGAAGAGGAGACTGGGTGGGAAAAAAAGGATTGGGAGCGTCTTGGCACATGGAAGCAGCTCTGGGGAAGCTGTGAGAGTCTCACACCCCTGGCTCATGTACCGCCTCCAGCTTGGATGTTAGACTACCTGATCGTTTTCCTATTTGCGTCTGGCTTATTTTGGACCCCTCCATGAAATCTACATGGAAGAGAAAATACTTTTTTTTCTTTTCACAGTATAGTTAATTGCTGAAAGAAGCAGTTTAGTTAGGAAATTTGAAAAAAACAAATAGTGACTTAATCTACATGGGCCTCGATTTCTTCACTGGCAAAAAAGGAGGGGAGTTTTGAAGGCGAAATAAATGATGGAAAAAATAAAATACATGCGAACAAACACATGACAAGCATAGTGGCCAGAACACTTTGGTTTTTCAGGAAATGTTGTCTTTCTTATCATCAGTAAATTGGAAGGTGACAGGGCTTGCTGATTATCAGGTGCTCTGATTTCTAATAGCCCAGGATTAAAAAAAAATCGTATTTACTTAGAGGAACAATTTGTTCTCTTAGAGAGGCGTGGGTGGAGTTGTCTGCAGGTCACATTTTGGATTAATGCATTGCTGTGCTTTTAAAGTACTAGAGTATATAATATTCTTATTAAAATATCAGGAGGAAATGAGAAATCTCTGTCTTGTAATCGCTTGCATGGGTTGCTATGTTAATTCAGCCCTTTGGATCTAAAGCTGCTCTGGGCACGGCTTATGTTTGGCAGGCCCAGTGCTGGTGTTGAGACCATTGTGCTAATGAGACCAAGGTGCAGGGTCTGACCCCCTCGGCAGGCTGCGGGGCCTGGTTACCTCCTGCAGGTGCGTGTTCTTCATGTGAGCAGGTGGTGGGGTGTCCACAATATGTGATGGATCATGATGAACACAGGTTAATCACCTGATCTGAGAAATTCTTTGAAGTTTGAGTAGTCCATTAGTAGTAACAAAAACAGAAGGAATATTATGTGTGATTAAAATTGTGGAAGGAGCTATTATTTCTGTGAAGTTCGTAAGCTTCACATTTCACTCTTAACACATTTTACACTGAGTTAAACACAGGGTACTTTTTAGGTTTAATTTAACCATTCAAAAGAATGGTTAGTTTTAGGACTAATTGCCTGTTAAATTCCTGATTATTAAGGGAAATAAAAAGTTTAATAGTTGAACGAAAATTGAATTTGCACTGTCTAATTTGGTTTAGACAAGACTTTACAGATTTCAGGGGAAAATAAAGGTTGTTTTAATGTATGAATGCTCATGAATGTTTCCTTGTTTCTGCAATGTTAGTTTATTTTTCTGTTAATGGGAGAATTTAAAGGTATGTTAAGCCAACCTAAGCAAATGTCTATAATTTAGACCCCTGCTTTTTCCTAGTCTATCTCCCCTCTTGAAGATAACTATTTAAAAATAAGATTTTCCTTCTCTAGCACTTGTCATCACTGTTGCTCGTTTCCCCTGATCCATAGGCTGTATACCCAAACATGTGGACACATGTGATCTGAATATGAGTTGAAAATGTCGGGCGCCCACTACGGGGCAGGTGTCATGCTCATTGTTAGGATTTAAGGGTCAGTAGGGTGAGACTTGCAGTGTTGGAGAGATAAACAGTTGCTTATACTTTGCATGAGGCATATTTGTGAGGAAAACATCAGTATCAAGGCAGCAAATATAGCAGCAATGTTTGTGTGCCTGCTTGGATTTTCAGATAGTGGATTCTCACTAACAGAATCTGAGATTTTACCTTTAAAATTTCTCATCATAGAAAGAAATCAGCGAGTTTGTAAAGGCACTCGAGCCCTTTTGTGATCACCCATTCCACAGAATGCTTGTTCTACACATGCATATCTATTTCTGGTTATCACAAATTCTCCAGTGATACTGCAGATTCAGTCTCTCAGATGTGGAGTCTACCTTTGCCTTGTTACTGATGATGTGCCTAACAATTAAGCTGGTCTTTTTGGTCATAGAATTGGCCAGTTTGGATAATCCTGTTAATACGCTACCTCAGCCAAGCTCAGAGGATATTAGATAGCATTATTCTAGTCTTAAAAGTTTTTTTTTTAACTCTGCAGATATATTCAAGTGAAAATGGAAAGTAAGGGTTTAAATAATATTAGGAAGAGCTAACATTTGTTGAGAACATACTACGTCCCGGTGCTGTTATAAACATTGTATTTCTATTAACTAAATGTTTGACGTCCATTTTGCAGATGATGAAAGTAAGGTGTGGACTGATTCCATAACAGCCCCGGGGCTCATGGCAGACCCAGCAGTGCTGTGGCAGAGCTCATGCTTTAGCCACTGTGCTTCATCTTCAGTGGCAGGATACTGAGTCCTGTACCCAGAGACCATTTATAAACAGAGTAGTGCTAGTGTGTTGTTCTAATCAGTACATAGGAGGAAATGGACACTTTGCCTAAGGAAAGGAAAACTGAGATTCCTTATATTTGACAATAAAATAGAATCCCCACGTGACAGGGGATATCTGCCCCCAAGATCCATTCTCTACTCTGCGCTAATTGTTGCCCTGTATTCTGGCCTAAGTACGAGGTAGTATTCCCTTAGGTCAACTATGGGCCCAGACCCTAGTGTATAATAACCCCCTGTAAATTGAGTGCAGCATGAAGGAAGACTTGGCAAAGGTGAATGTGTTACTCACAGAAACGAACCTAGAGGGAGGTGAGTCTTGAGTGTGGCTTGCAGGTAGAGCTACATATAACCCCCTACTTCACAAATAGTGCCTAGTTCTGAATCTGTATCTGGTAGAATGTTTCAGAATGTGAGATTTGGAGCCAGACACACTTGGCCCTGATGACACAGACACCTTGGTGAACCATGTGTTGTCATGTTTGGGGGCTTGAATCTCGGTTTAGCTATTGCCTAGCTACGTGATCCTGGGCCAGTCAGCACCATCTTCGAGAGTGTTTCTACCTTTGTAAGTTGGTGCTCATCGAGCAGATTTGTTTAAAGGTCAGTTGCCTGGCATATATTAATTACCAGATTGGATGATAATAATTTCTCATTGGGGACATCAGGTTCTATCCATTCAGGAATGGTATGGCTATTATCTCAAACTCTGCCAAGACACGTACTGGTTCTCCTCTCCAGTGTACTCTTTTATTTACTATTCGTGGAGTCCTTACCTGAGCTGGTTCAGTTAGGAAAAGAGACAGTAAACAAAGGAACCTAGATAACTTCAGATTTTAATAAGGTCTGTTAAGAAAATAAACAGGAGACATAAGGAAAAGTTGGCATAGGATAGGGGAAGACCAACGGGCAACTCTCTATGGAGGCGATGTTTGTGTTCAGATGTGAGAAACAGGAGATAGAGCAGGGTCGGGGGAAGACACCAGGCAGAGAAGGCAGCAAGGGCAGAGGACAGCTATGCTACCCCCCAGTCCTGGGGTAGCACAGCTGAAACTCCTCAGATATGACAACCCCATGGATCACCAAGGGGTGTGTGTCATGGGGGAAGAGTAGATTATTTCTTCACAAATCCCTCATTTTAAAGTTAGCAAAGTACCCTCCAAAAATGGATTGCCTGCTCCCTTCTTATCTTGAAGTATGGTACAGATCAGTAAGATTCCTGTTTCCCTGAACCTGGAAGGAAGGCACAATAGGGTGAGGCAGGTGCCACGTAAGTTGTTAGAAAGTGCTGCGGAGAGTGTGCCTTTGTTTGCCCTAGAGAATTCAAGTGAACTCAGTTATGTTATCGTAGAGCTTTTCTGAAGGTGTACTGGAAATATTCAGGTGTAACATCACAGGATAGGCAGGTAAGATTTGTCTCATTAAAAAAACACCTTTAAACTTACCAAAGGTTTTGAATGTCTTAGTCAATTAAAACAATGCGTTAGTGTTATACTGCGGGCATGGATTAGCTCCATAATATTGTGTGGAGTGCTCCTGTAGTGTTAGAGAAATGAACTGAAGTGAAATAAATTAAAGCAGAATATAAAGACCATGAGAGTAATAACAGTGGTTACCTGAGGCCCAATATATAATTTTTTTTTGAGACAGGGTCTCGCTCGGTTGCCCAGGCTGGAGTGCAGTGGTGCGATCTTGGCTCACTGCAACCTCCACAGCTCAGGCGATCCTCCACCTCAGCCTCCCAAGTAGCTGAGACTACAGGCATGTATCACCACAAGCAGCTAATTTTTTTTGTACTTTTTGTAGAGGCGAGGTTTTGCCACATTGCCCAGGCTGGTCTCAAACTCCCGGACTCAAGCGATCTGTCTGCCCTGGCCTCTCAAAGTGCTGGGATTACAGATGTGAGCCACCTAGCCCCTATATATAATGTTAAGTTAAAACCTTTTTGTGTATTTTTACATTTTTGAAGTGTATAAATATATTCCCTGTGCATTTTTAAAATCTGTATGCCTTATGCATTTTTTCACTTCTGAAAAACTAAACTTGAGTGCCTATCTTCTTCAACCCATGTTTGGATTTCTTTGACATACTTGACTCCCACTCTATTATATGATACTATTTTAGAAGTGTGGTTGGGCAGGAAGGGGGAGGCATGAAAGAGATGCAGGAGTCATGTGTTTAAAAATGTACCTGAGATTTGTTTTAATCGGCTATGGTAAGACCTGCAGACATAGAAAGGAGCATCATCAAGAAGTTTGTACTCATAGTTCCGTAGAAACAGGAGGCCACCACACTATGCAGGGCCTCATGCAGAAGCTCCAAGTGGCTCAAGAAGTATGGACAGCGGCCTCTCCTGTGGTTTCCTTGGGAAGAGCAAGGCAGGGTGAGCAGGTTTAGAATGGACTGGTATGGATAATTTCAGTGAGCCCTGGACGTAAGGGCTGCTCTGGCCGTCTGGCTGTGGGATGATCAGGACAGGCTGGTTTACATGTGAAAGACACACTCCCTGGCAAGTGCTTTGCTATTTCTAGGAATTAGCTAGCCCTAGCAGGGGCAGTCCCCTCCTGGGGTCAGTGAGGCCCCAGGGGCCAGGGCATTAGGGTACAGAAAATAAGAAAATATAGTTATTACACTATTATATGTTATGGGAAGCCTTCTGTTATTTATAATAAAATGGAGACAAGACACATTCACGGATAACTCATAATGGAAGGTAGCATAAAGCTCAATGCTGAAGGGTGAGGTAATTTTCATGGAGTTCAGAGAAGGGAGCATTTGTCCCCTGGGGCTTTGAGGAGATGTCTCCGTGGATGGTAGAACAGCCCAGGGTTTCCAGAAAGGACTAGGACTAGAAGAAAGAAGGGTGAGTTCAGGGCACAGAAAGACATGCGTGTCTGAAGCGGAGGTTTGCTCTGGAGGGGAGCAACCGTTGGAAAGACATGCATGGAAGCAAATGTTACGCCTTTAATTACAGGCTGGGGAGCTCAAGAGAGGCATTGTGAATTTATTAACAATGCAAGTCCAGATCCCACACCCTGGCTTTGCTTCCTAACTCTGTTAGTTAAAAAGCAACCCTCTGAAATAGATAATGTCAAGTGCCTCAAAAATAAATTTTCAGATGCTAGCTATGATTTGGATCGCGGGGTGTTTTTAAGCATGCTGTGTGACATGTCAGAGAGCAGTCGTGTCATTGTGAATAGATGCAGGCAGTTAGGAGGTGTGATGTGGTGAGGCATTCCAATAGGCCATGATGACACTGGCAATGACAAAGGAGAAATAATGGGAGATATTTGGCTACATAGTTTCATTCAGATAAATCCTAATTGAGCCTCATTAGAACCGCATCATCATGTCATTGGGAAAATGAATTTACTGTCAAGTATTGAAGCTTAGAATGCTGTCAGTGGGCGTGTGTTCATTTTTCTGTGGAGGGTATCTGTTATTGTCATCTAATTCCCACAGGGGACTAGAATCCAAAGAAAGTGATTCAGAGTCTGGGGTAGGGCAGATGGAAGTGTGAAGCATGCCTCTGTCACCTGCTTTTTGGGTGATACAGGGCAAGTTAAATTTTTAAGCTGTTAATAGTAGCTACAAATAGTAACTGCCATGATAATATTCAGAAGAACAGTAGTAGCGGGTGGATCCTCTACCTAGAACATTGACGAATCCACTCCCCTTGTCCTTTGGACTCAGGTGTGACTGCACCTGTGTATTGTGTCACCTGCTTGTTATGGCTGTCGTATTTGCCACTGCACGGTGTCGTGGCCTGTGTGCCATGCTCTAGACTCACACACCTGGATGCTGGCATTGTGTGCATTCTGGTTTCTAGTACAATCATGTGTAGATACAGTGGGTGTTTCATGGCTGTTGTTTTGCTATGCATTTTAAGAGGATTGTCAACCTGAGTGGTGGTTTCGTTCATTCGCTTGAGAAGAGACCACTCAGGGAAGACTTGAGCGAGCTTTTGGGCATTGAGAGCTGTCCAGGGGAGAGTGCTGTCATGGAGGTGTCCAAGCAGGGGCAGAGTGTCCAGGACTACATGGGTGGGATCGGTGTGCTGCCTGGGTGGAAGCGCCTCTCTGATATTGGGGTCTAGAAGAGACATGAGCTGCCATCTGTCTTTACTACACACCCCTGACTGCATAGTTCAAGCAGGGACTTCCGCAAAGTTATGTGATGAGTTGGTGACAGAGCTCAGCTAGACTCGGCCTGGTCTCCCTGTGTAGCAAAGAGACCAAGTCCGAGGCTCCTTCTGTGGAAATGGGTACGAGTTGAGAAGAAATCAATGACATATCCAAGCAGAGTAGCCTATTAGAGAGCTGAATGAAAAGGGAAGTAGCCCTCCTGTTTGTGAGGTTGGAGAAGGCGGTCAGCATGCTGACAAGGAGCGAAGCTACGAAGCATTTTCCTTTCTGGGTGAGATGCTCAGCACTGGTGCTACCCTTGGGCATTTGGAGGATCCGAATCCAGAAGAACTCAGCCTCCATTTGTACATGGGGCTGGGACAAGACCTCATGTGCTCAGTAGAAAGAAATAACTCCCTTTTGGAAGGACTAAGATGTTGGAAAAATAATTAGACACTCTGAATATTTTCTCTTGTGGATCTTTCAGAGTTTGATTAGGTGCCACACACTCTGATGCTGAAAAGGATAGTCATACAGTCAATTGTGAAGAAAATTAACGTCCTCTGGTTAAAAAAAAACAAAGCCACAGAATAAAGCCTGTATACTTAATGGCAGGTTTGGAGTAGGCTGTAACTCTAAGGCTGTTGCCAGCATTTGGTAGGTAGAGGCATAAAGATGTGTGTGCACACACACTGGGTGCAGCTCAGAGACAAACAAGATATGTAGATCTTTAAAAAGAATCTCCAATAGGATTTTGGGATTGTCCTTTGCTGATGAATATCCAAATGTTTACAAGCACTGCAAAGTAACTTTCTATATCTTAGTTCCTCGAGCTGTAAGAGATGATTATATCATGTACAAGAGTATGCTGTGCAGTGGAGAGCATGTTGGAAGGAATCCAGTGGGGATTTGCAGTCCACTTCCCTCTGCCTTGTTCCAATGAAAAGTTGCTCGTTGATATTTTTGTGCCTTGCTGCCCTGCTACCGCAGTCCAGTTTTGCATTGAATATTGTCAGTATTCAGTATTGTCTATATAAATGGTATGAGAATTAGATATTATATTGACAGAATTATTTGTGGATTGGTAATTGGTGTAGGATTTTGAAAAGATAGAACTGAATGGTACCCTGTTGTTTTACAATCCTTTTTCATCTAACATCTATTCCATATGTTTTTTTCAGAAGTTGTAGTTAAGATTATTTATTGAGAACAATTAAAAAAAAGGATACAGTGCTCAGACAGAGTCACTTTATAGTGTGATGGAAAAGGTCCCATATAATGATCTGTGGTCCCTTGCTAGTAAGTGCCATTGTTCCTATTCCTTCTAAATCTTTGCTTGGGTCAGAGGGCTCGAGGCCATCTGATGTGTCTGTATTCTCAGAATTATATTTTTTAAATGAAAATTTACAGTTATTGTTTAGTTGTTAGGGAAATTACTGCTTTTACCCATCTTTCTCTTTCTTATGTGGGATATCCTGATAGTAGTCACTTTACCAAAAAGAGTGTATGTGTTGGTTTTCAAATGATTGGATTGAATGGGTCTGAAATTGCTTTGACTTCCAGTTTCAGGTTGGAGATGATAAAACTTCTATTCGATTCGTTAACTGAAATTTGGTTTTTTGGGTGGTGGGGTGGATGGTGGTGGTGACAACCCATTAGAAAGGCCTGTTAATCAATTTCTTTCTTTCTCTCCCAGGAAATCTATTGACATATACTGTTTATTCTTCCAGCTTCTTTTCTTGAAACCATATAAACACCTTTGATTTATTTTTCTTTTTATAAGACCGTTATTTTCTTTCTTGGTTTTCATATAACCTTAATGTCTCGTATTAGTTTTAAAGTCTGATTAGTAAGATCATTTTGTGTTTTATAATTGGTTATATATGTTAAAGTCACCTTTGCATGTATAATTTAACTTTATAGACTTCTTAAAACACAACCTGATATAAGTACCTTAACTTTTCATCACATGCTCAACCCTTTATATTTTTTTGTTCTCCTTGTATCTGACCTAGAGACTTTCTCTTGAGATACTGTAGCTCTGAATCTGTATCCAGAATGACGTACATGTCCCTGTTTCACTCCGCAGGTCTGGTGGACATTACCAGGAGAGCCTGCTCACTTATTTCCTTTTCAAACTGTTGCCAGCTGGCTACCATGTTAATGGCTCTACATGACTTAATATTATTGTTATATACAATATATACTATATCATATTATCTGACATTTTAAACTATCATTATGAAAATATTAAATGTAAAAGTATCATTAATGCTAGACATATTCTTACCTTCCTTTATATTCTCCTGTACAGGCATTCTTTCTTGCTTTAGAATTAAATTAACTGCAACTTCACAAGACCTGCGACAGAGAAAGGAAAATGATGGTCTCCACTGCAGAGTATAGAGATAGAGGTGTGGAAAGGTCAAGAAGCTTCTACAAGCTGATGCTGGGATTAGAAACCAGCTTTCCATGTCCCTTACCAGGCTTTGGTTATTCTGAGAAATTGGATCTAACAAGTGCTTGGTTACAGCTTCCTATAAAGGACAGTTAGGCTCAGCTTTGTTGAAAATCCAATTTCATGTTTCTCCTAGATAATACCTAATGATGAGAGAGCTCTTCCGCTCTCCCTGCTGAAGGCTGTTGATTTTCTAGTTGAGTGGTGCTCGTTTGAGGGGAGCTGACAGAGTTTTATCTCCTGATCCGAGGTCATTTCTGTGGATGCTATAATGGGTACATGCTTTTTTTGTCATGTCTCAAACACAAACCATTAATGTTTCTGCTCTTTCCCATTTACGCAAGGTATAGAATAGTCTCAGTTTGACTCCCTTACAGGGGTGGATTGGGGCCAGATATACCACCTGGCTGACCTCCCATATGGAAACCAGGAGGCCATGTCTTGAACATTTGCTTATTTCAGAAAAAGGCATCAAGGTAGATAATGCCCACCAGTTTTGTTCCAGATGTCCCCAGTTGGAAACCCTTGAAACTAGAAGTGGTCATGAGATAGAGTTCTGGCCAATGAGACGGGAGCTGAGGGTATCTGAGAAAGCCCCACTTCCCAGATCAAGGTGCCCAGTCCTCTGTTCCTCCTCATGTGGAACACGGCTGTGGATCTGAAGGGGAGCAGCATCTGTGACACTGATGTGAAATGCCAAGCAGGGAGGCTGGTGGAGCAGAGAGACCATGCCCAGGACATGATGTAGTGTGCCCAGGACCCTAAGTAGCTGGGATTATAGGCGCCCACCACCACACCTGGCTAACTTTTATATTTTTAGTAGAGATGGGGTTTTACCATGTTGGCTGGGCTTGTCTTGAACTCCTGACCTCATGATCTGCCCGCTTCAGCCTCCCAAAGTGCTGGGATTACAGGTGTGAGCCACCATGCCTGGCTTGGAAGTTATTTTATACAGTAATAATTTTGTACATGAAATAAAGTTTGTGTACATTGAACCATCAGAAAGCAAAGGTGTCATGTCAGTGTTCAAAAAGGTTTGGATTTTGGAGCATTTCAAATTTTAGATGTTCGGATTAGGGATATTCAACCTGCATGTGTATATATACTGTTTGTGTGTATGTGTATATACATATATATATTTAATATAGTGTATATATACTGTGTGTACATATATGCATACACACAGTATATATATGTATATAAATATACACACAATATATGTATGTATATATACACACAATATATGTATATATATATACTGTGTGTATATACACACAGTATATATATACATATATACACACAGTATATATACACTATATTTAAATATATATTTTTAAAATAACTTATTTTATATATAAAACTTATAAATAGCAAACTATGTGGTATATGTGTGTGTGTGTGTATCTATATATCTGTGTATCTATATAGAAATTTTGGTAAGGAATAGTACTGTGTAGAGAGAGGTATTACCTTACCAAGAGTCAGACCATGTATAAAACTACCATAGATCAATGTAATATTGGTTGGGAATTGACGAAGGTATTCACAGACCTAAATACGTGCCAATACATTAAAGAGTGATATCTCAGTTAAGTGGAATGAATAATTGTGCTGGTATTCTTTATGTGTGTGTGTGTGTGTGTGTGTGTGTGTGTGTGTGTTTGAGATGGAGTCTTGCTCTGTTGCCCAGGCTGGGGTGTAGTGGTGCGATCTTGGCTCACTGCAGCCTCCGCCTCCTGGGTTCCAGTGATTCTCCTGCCTCAGCCTCCCGGGTAGCTGGATTACAGGCACATGCCACCATGCCTGGCTAATTTTTGTGTTTTTAGTAGGGATGGGGTTTCACCGTGTTGGCCAGGCTGGTCACGACCTCCTGACCTCAGGTGATCTTCCTGCCTTGGCCTCTCAAAGTGCAAGGATTACAGGTGTGAGCTACCATGTCTGGCCGTGCTGGTACCATTCTTAAATAAGTGGCTATGGTCAGGATGAAGACAGAACTGGCCTCTATCCTTTATCATATGTGGAAATAAATTCTGATTGCAGAAATTAAAGACTGACATGAAAACATTAATAAAGACAATCTTAGCCATTACATGTATAATGAGGTTGGGGAAGAACTTCTTAATATTAAACCAAGGTGCTATAAATTTTTTGGTACATTTATAATGTCCAGTACCTCTTTGTATGCCAAAGGTGCCATTAAAAGCTTTATATACAAATGAGTGGTCTAGAAAACTACTAAATATAAACTACTTAATATAAAATAGAGTTAATAGACAATTCCAAGAGGCTTTGCAAAGGGACAGTGGGAAGATCAACAAACCAGTGGGAAAACGGGCAAAGTATATGAGGAGATGATATGGCTCACAAAGGTATGAAAATAAATTCAACTTGATTAGCAGTCAAGGAAATGCAAATTAATGTGACAGTGATGACTTACTTGACATAAGATTGAGTACTGTAAAAAAGAACTGTTAATATCTGTTGCTGGCAGGAATATGTATACAAATAATACTCCAACACCTTGCTGGTAGAAATGTGAAGTTTTAAAATCCTTTTAGCAAGTTATCCACTACATATTAAAATTTATGGTACTCTAGGAAGAGAAAAAAGATATTAGGTAGAAACTTAGGAAATTTGAATGCAATGTGGACTGTAGTTTAATTTTTAACAACCACATCACCCTTAAACTCATTAATTCCACATCAGGCAATCGATCTTATAGAATTAAACTCACCGGTATTCCTGGGCATATGAACATGGGTCTTTATTGTGACATGATTCATAATATACAAAGCCTGGAAATAAAGTAAATGCTCATCATAGGAGAATGGCTAAAAAAATTATGGAATATTATATCACCATTAAAAAGGATGAATTAGAATTATTACCATTGGCTTGCAAGGATTTTGCAATATTGTTGAGAAATAAAAACAAAATTCAGAAAATGGCATAATGTCTCATACTTCCGGAACACTGGCAACCTCTGATTATGTGTGAATATGTGTGTTCAGACATCTATGTAACATTGTATAAACTTGGAGAAAAGTATGGAAAGCTATATAGCTAGTTATCAAAATAACCATGTGTAAATCATTTGTATATTTGTATTAGATGATGCATATGTCCACAGAAACAGATTTCCTGGCAGATAATGGTATTTACACTTCAGAATGTCTGCCCCAGGGCCCCAGGAGGGACCCTACCAATGTTGACATCGCCAATTATTTTTGTGTAATGTAATAGACTTGAGCCTTGTTTGGGTAAGAATGCTATTTGTCTTTTCACCCAAACTCCCCCTCTCTCACCCTTCTCCTGTTAGGAGACATGTTTTGGGGATCTGGGTAAGAGAAAGTTGAGTTGGAAAAAGTTGGGTTTAGATATGTATTTACATGGTGTGCAGTCACATTTGTGAATAGGTAAATTATTAGCCATCCCAGCATAGAAATAAGGACCAGAAATGTTCTTCCTGCCTACCTCTGCACCTGGGGTTATGATATGGTGTAGCATTTCTAGAAGTATCAAAATATCAGTGTGGTATATTAAATTTGAAGTATGTGAGTCATATTGGAGAGGCATTGTTTGAAAGATATGGAGCCAGAAGCTAGATTTTTTCACTTATGAAGGAAATTTCATAGCAATTCCTCTGAATTTGATAACAGTCGTAAAAATTTACATGACATATATTGATAAGTTGTGGAGCTGAAAGAAGCTTTACCAAAAGCTCAATTAAAAATAATTAATTATAGCTAGAGAAAAGAATGAATTCTCTGTTCTTTCTATAGAAACTATTTACAAAATTTTCACGTAAGAAACCATCTACACAAATAAAATTATGGAGGAAGAAGTATTATAGACTGTTAATAGTATAGTAGTTAATAAATATAGTATGTTTTCTGGATAATGTGATATATTTTTCAGCCTTCATGAATTTGTAATATGTGATTTTTTTTTTTCATTCTAAGTAAACTTCACTTCTGTGCCCAATTTTGTTTTCCTAATACGGTATTTTTCTTAAAGCAATATCCTAAATTGTATACATGTTGTATACAAATTGCATCCAGTCCCCACAAAATTTAATATTCTCCTCCTCTGATTTCTAGGTAAATTAATGAGTAAATTAAATGAAAAGATGACTAAACATTTTAGATTTAGTTACGAATGAATTATAGTACTTTGTGTTTTTATATTAAAAGGCTATAAGTGAATATGCAAGAACCAAATGCAATAAGGCTATTCCAGTTCTTCCCTAAACATTGCTTCTCTGAGGATTCGTTTTAGATAATTGGTGAAGAACTTGAACTTCATCTGGCGCAGGCCCCAAGTGGTGTTTACGTTGCAGAAAACACTGCTATGCTGGCTGGCCAGCAGAGGGCACTGCGCTGTTGGTCTGAGTTGTACAGGGAGCGCTCAACCTGCAAGGCGTGGAGAGGTGGTTAAGAGAATAAATATTTGATGTGACCAGCCTGGAGCTCACAGTACAGGACAAGAAATTGCTTTCTCTCTCTGATTCTCTGCCTTTGTCTGTTCCGTCTGTCTCTTACACTCTCTTTCTCTTACACTCACACACACACACACACACACACACACACACACTCACACAGAATGTTTCATCCATTTTCAGATTTCCAGATTGTACACTTTGGGTAGACATGAATAGGGAAAAGCTTCTTAGAGAAGATGACCCTTGGGCTGTTGGCTCAGAAGAGGAGAAGGATGTGGTTTGATGAAAAGAAGAAAGAAAGACGTTCTAGGAATTTGGAGGAGGAGGAAAGGAAGCAAGATAACTTAATAAGAGCAAATACTTTTCAGAATAAAGTATTTCCATTTAAAGGGGAAAAACTGGACTCTTGATTTCCCTGTGGGGTGAGTTTTAGGGTTAAAAACTCCGGTGCTAAAAGCAAGCCTGCTTATCTCAAAGGAATACATACAAATGTTGCACTCCGAGTGCTGTACTCATGTTTGTTTTTTTTTAGACTCTTATGGGGCAGATGAAAATTTCCCCTTCTTTTATCCATGATCTAGCTGCCAATTGCTGCAGGAAAAGGAAGAGATTGTAAGGACTGATATCAGATATGAGTAGTTACTAGCTCTTTTTGTGGTGGGAAGTAGTATAGAAATAAATTGGGTTTTTAGTTCAATTTCATGTTCTAATGAAAAGCTTCTCATGTTTGACCAGTCCTAAACTTAGCTAAAAGAATTGGATATCCCTTGACAGTTATTATTAAGATAACACATGTAGGTAGTTAAAAGTTCAAGTAGTTTGGAAGTGCTTATGATGAAAATCAATGATCTCCTGCCTCCTCTCCCATCCAAGTCCTGTTCCACCAAAGGCAACCACTTTGAACTCTTTGTGTTTTTAATTCATTTGGGGTTTCTACCATTGTGTCATACCATTGTATACTCGTTTCTAGTATAACTTGCTTTTCCTGCCTTGTTCTTCTCCTTAAACAATTTTTTTTGCATACTAATACTTATCTTTTCTATCAGATCAGTACACATTTACATTGTACAACCTCTCTATATATTTTAAAATAAATATTCCAGAATAATCTCTTGGTTTTACCCCTTCCCCTTTGCACCCACTATCTTCTTGCCAGATAAACTGGCTGCCCTGTAGTTGTGTTGCTACAAAGTGGTCATCTCAGAACCTTCTTACTGCTTTCTTGAGTTATATTCCATGATATTTAGACACTGTTGGGGAGTGGGGTAGGGGTGGGGTTGCTTTCTTGATTACTGTCTTGTATTGTTGAAGCACATCTTGCTATAATGGGCTTCCTAAAAAAGCTCATGTGAAAAGGAGATTTGAGTGTCTGATAGCTTGGCTGGGTATAGAAATCTAAAGTATCACTTTAGTGGTTTGTGTTTCTATGAAGTTCAATTTCATCTTGATTTTTTTCTCTTTATAAATAGGCTCTTTTAAATATCTCTATATTTTATAATGAAAAATTTTGGTATGTGTCTCTTATTGTTTTGGATACTTGATGTACCCTTTCAATCAGAAACCTTTTTTCTTAGAGTTCTAGGAACTTTTTCTGTATAACTTGTTAATATTATCTTTCTCTGGTTTCTGTGAAACTCTTAGTGGTTGGATTTGGTCTTGTATTTGTACTATTCTCTTTTATTTTGCATCTTGGTTTTTTGGTTTTACTTTTTGGGAAATTTGCTTAGCTTTATTTTTCACTTCTCTTTTTTTGCATTATTTTAATTAGCCTAGCATACTTCCAATTGCCAATAGCTATTTTATTCTGTTTCCTTTTTAGAAACAGCATGTTATTCTTGTTTTATATGAATATGTTATCATCTTATGACTCTGAGGATATTAGCATTAGCATTACTCCAAACTTTAAAATATTCTTTTAAAGTTTGCTGTACTGTTTCCTCAGGTCTCCCCTTTCTTCTGTATTCATTTTAAAATCTCATTTTCATGGTGAAGGCTTTCTACACATATTTGATAATTTTTCAAACAGAAAACATAGCAGGCTGTTGGGGTGCTCTGTGAGTGCAGGCCAGATAGCAAGCTTCACTTCTTGGTGAAGGACTTTTAGACATGAGTGTATGAGGTTTGTATGGGTGCTCTGGGAATACTTGTTGGCTGTGGATGTAGCAGCCTGGCTGTGTAAGATTTCCGTGCAACCAGAAGAAGGGGGCTTGTGAGAGAGGAATTGTGGTTCTTTTGTGAAGGCTTTTGCTTTGAACTCTTTATAATATATCTTGTGTGGTTCCTCCAGACTCAGCCCTGGTTTCCTGTGTCAGCTCCTCTGTGTGTGGATTTCAGACGCCTTCCTTTGCATTCTATGCTTGCCGCAGACTCTTTTCCATCACTGGTGTCTCATGAGTCTTCTGAGCTCTGCAGGCTGTTCCCTTCCTGTCCACAGGCTCCCCTGTCTCTGACACACTGGGCTTGTGCCTGCCTCTGCCCTGCCTAATATATGACCGTGATAGTTAATTTTCTGTGTCAACTCGACAGGGCTATGGGATACCCAGGCATCCGGTTGAACATTATTCTGAGTGTGTCTGTGAGGGCATTTCTGGATGAGGTTAACGTCTGCATCAGTAGAGTGAGGAAAGCAGGCGGCATCCCTAGTGTGGGCGGCCCCATCAAACAGTTGAAGGCCTGACCAGAACAACCCTCTGCAGAGTAAGAGGGAGCCTGTCCTGCCTGACAACCTTCAAACTGGCACATTAGCTTTTCCTGCCTTCAGAGCTACCGAAACAATGGTTATTCCTGAGTTTCCAGCTGGCCAGCCTTTGGACTGGAACCACACCATTGACTGGTTCACGCATCCCCACTGCCGGCGTCGGGGTTTGCCACACTCCGTAGTTGTGTGAGCCAATTCCTCATCATAAATCTCTATATGTCTCCTAGTGGCTCTGTTTCTCTGACATAATGACACTCCTATTACAACTGAATTATTATTTTTAAAATGGATCGACATATCTTCTGAGAAACCATTTGTGAAGGTAGAGCCTGTTCGTCCTGCCTCTCAGGTCAGGCCCCTTCCGTAGGTGGCAGCCCCTCTTGTGGGCTTCTCTCTCACTGTAGCTCATATGCAAAAGACGTCTTGCAGGCACGTTCAACTTGTTTGGCAAAAGCAGAAAGAAGTCTATTTTAGAAAAAAGAAAACCCCACATCTTAGCTAATGATTCCATTCCTAGTTGTGTGTGTGTGTGTTTTAAACTGTGTATTTTTACATTCGTGTCTAGTATGGTAGTAGTGTCCCTGTAGGCTGAAGCAGTAAATGTGTTTCCATTTCACAATTGTGAGTCTGAAGCTGGGCAGCCTTAAATCAGGTCTTTACTGCTATTAGAATCCTGGACATACAGACTTACTTAACTCATGTCTTTATGTTAGATTTCAGTTAGACACCCACATGGATGGGTTCACTTTATGAAAATGTGAGCTGTACACTTTGGTTTTCTGCACTTTGCTATATATGCATGATAAACAGAAAAATGTCAGTTAGAATTTAAACACTTGGATGATGTTTGACAATGATGTGAGAAATCCAGAAAGAGAATAATATAGCTCGCCTCTGATTTTTAACTCTACAGCACGAAGGATGGATAGATATGGCTTTCTACCCAGACCTAAATCAAACATTTGTGCTTTCCATACTAGAGCTCTCTGTGTACCAATCATCTCAGCTCCTGAGGTTCTTCCAACTTGACCACTTCAGTTTAGCTTTCCATCCAGATCTTGTCTGATGTTGTAGTTCCTGAGCGCTGTCTCCTTGGGAAGTGTCCTTTCTGACAAGGTATGTCCTCCCTGAGAACCAGTTCTCCCTTGACTGAGGGCAGAGACGTTTGGGACCTGAACAGGGTGGGTTTAGGCACTTGCATTTGGATAACTCGATTTCAGAGTGGCTGCTCCACCTTACTTGGTTTTAGCATGCCAACATGTAGGGCTGCTTTAACCCTTTCCTTGTAGTAGGGATTATTTCCCTCTATTTGGAAAGAATATACTGAATTCTGAATGAAAGGCCAAATGTGATATAGTTAAATGCAATGTGTCTTAGAGTTTGATACCTTGACCTGTTGCTTTTCTTTTTGGGCAGTGGCTGCATGGGGCCTGAATTGTGATGATTCCTGTGCTTGTTGAGGCCAGTTATTTTTATAACAAGTATTTGTTTTTTTTTTTTAATTGAAAATTGAGAATCTCATTTAAAATGATCCTTTCCTTTCAGTGCAAAATTAAATAAATCTCACAACTCATTTTTTTTTTGTTCTTATGCCATAAGGTTCCCATTTTTTCTTTTCCTTTTTCTTTTTGAGATGGAGTCTCACTGTCTTGCCTAGGCTGAAGTGCAGTGGTGCTATTTCAACTCATTGCAACCTCCACCTACTGGGTTCAAGCAATTCTACTGCCTCAGTCTCCCAAGTAGCTGAGATTACAGGCACCTCCCACCATGCTCGGCTAATTTTTGTATTTTTAGTAGAGACGGGTTTCACCATGTTGGTTAGGCTGGTCTCGAACTCCTGACCTTGAGTGATCCACCTGCCTCGATTTCCCAGAGTGCTAGGATTACCACTGCCCGAGTGCATAATTAGGGCTGAGGAAATATCTATTGCACATGGTGGATGGATGGCTGGATGAATGGATGGATGAATTTTTGACAAACCCCAGACATCTTCATGTCCCTCAATTTCAGGAAACACTGGCTTGATGTTTAGAGGGAGACAGAGTGAATCATAGAGAAATGTTCCTGTTTGCTCCTGGTCTTTTATCTCCAGCACCCAAGCTCTAAGGTCTTGGTTTTCCATGCAGCTAGAGCGTCTCCTTGCTGTGATAGCTGGGAGGGCAGTGATGCAGACATGCGTTTCATCCCACGACTGGGAATGTCTTTAGGGGAGGGGTGGCTTATTGACTTGGGTGAATAAACTATCCTGTTGGGAAGTTCTGTCATTCACCCGTTTTTCCCCTGGCAGAGTGAATGGTAAAACATGTCCCATCTTATTACATTAAAAAAAATTGCTACATAATAGTTGTATTAACACATATTTTAAAGGTGCATGTGATAATTTGATACATTCATATAATGTTTAAAGATCAAATCAAGGTAATTGGGATATCAGTGCCTTAAATATTCTTTTTTTATGCTAGGAACATTTGAATTACAGAATTCAGCAGTGAAACCATCTGGTCCTGGACTTTGGTTTAATGGGAGACTTCTTATTATGGCTCTGATTTAGTTACTTGTTATTGATTGGTTGAGGTTTTCTGCCTCTTTATGGTTCAGTCTTGGTAGGTTTTATGTGCCCTATAATTTATTCATTTTTTCTAGGTTTCCAATTTGTTGTGCATAATTGTTCATGATAGTCTCTAATGATTTTTTTTCCCCTGTGATCTCAGTTTTTATGTTGCAGTTTTCATTTCTGGTTTTGAGTCTTCTGTCTTTTCTTTTTAGTCCAACTAAAGGTTTGCCAATTTTGCTTATCTTTTCAAAAATTCAAGTTTTTGTTTCATTGATCTTTTGTACTTTTTTTAGTCTCAATTTTATTTATTTACGCTCTTACCTTTATTATTTCTTTTCTTCCACTAATTTGGGGTTTGGTTCTTGTTTTTCTAATCTCTTAAGATGCTTTATTAAGTTGTTTATTTGAAGTCTTTCTACTTTTTTGATGTAGGTGTTTATTGCTATAAACTTCTCTCTTACCACTGCTTTTGCTGTATGCCATAGATTTTGGTATGCTATATTTCCATTTCCATTTGTTTCAAAAAATTTGTTGAGGAACATGTTGTTTAATTTCCATGTGTTTGTGTAGTTTCCAGGGTTCCTCTTGTTATTGACTTATTGTTAGTGTTTTTTTATTTCCTTTTATTTCCTTTCAAATTGAAGAACCTCCTTTAGTATTTCTTGTAAGATGGGTCTGGTGATGGTAAATTCTCTCAGCTTTTGTTTGTCTGGAAAAGCCTTTATCTCTCCTTCATAGTTGAAGGACAGCTTTGCTGGATACAATATTCTTGTATGGAATTTTTTTTTTCTTTTAGCACTTTGAAAATTTTATTCCACTCCCTTCTGGGCTGTTTGGTTTCCATAGGTAAGTCTGTCACCAGATGAATTGAAGCTTCTTTATATGTTATTTGCTTCTTTTATCTTACTCTTTGTATTTGATCTTTGAGAATGTGATTATTACATGCCTTGGGGAAGTCTTAGTTGGGTCAGATCTGTTTGGTGTTCTCTGACATTCCTGCACCTGAATGTTTATCTCTTTCTCAAGTTTTGCAGAGTTTCCCTTGGTTTCTCTGAAAAAGCTTTCTACTTCTTGCTCTTATTTAACTCCCTCTTGAACACCAGTGATTCTTAGACTTTGTCTTTTGAGGTAATTTTCTTTGTCTGTTGATAATCTTTGTTTCTTTTTATTATTTTTTCTTCTGTATGTATTTTCAAATTGCATGTCTTTGAGCTCATGTACTCTTAAGTCTGCTTGATCCATTCTCCCACTGACAGTCTCTAATGAGTTTTTTAGTGCATCAAATATATTTCTCCGTTTGAAGATTTCTGTTTGTTTTTATTATTATTTCAATCTCTTTGTTAAATTTCTCTAATAAATTTTTGAATTACTTTTCTGGGTTATCATGAAAATCACTGAATTTCCTTAAAACTGCTATTTTTAATGCTTGTTCAGAGAGATTGTATATCACCATCTTGTTAGGGTTAGTCACTGGTTCCTTGCTTCATTTGTTTGGGGGAAGTTATGGTTCCCTGTTTGCTCTTGTCACTTATGAATGTATGTCTATGTGTTTGCATTGGAGAATTAGTTATTTTATTCTTTTCTGTCTGGCTTTTTTTTTTAAATTGGATATATTTGCTTAGAGAGTCATTGTAATTTACCTGTTGAATTTTCTTTCTTTTTCCGTTAGGTTACTGACTCCTTTTCAGCATTAGATGGTGCCTTAAGCCCAGGTTTGTCTCAGCTCTAATAAACAATTGGAGCACTGCCATTCCAAATGGGGATGGTGCCAAAGGGGATATCCTAGCGGTGTGGGAAGGTTAAGTAGGGGTTTGTGCCCAGAGGACCTGTGAGGTGAACCTCCTACAGCATGGTGCTGCTAAACAGACACTCTAATTTGGTATCTCCTTTGGCTAACTTATGGAGCAAAGTTTTGAGAGCTGGGGATAGTAGTCCTGCCTCCCCACTTTGTCTCTGGCTGTACCCAGTGATATTTCTTCCTTCAGGCATTCCCCCATGCTTCCTATGAGTTGAGGTGGGAACAGGTATCCTGCCAGGGAACTCAGGATGATGGGGAAGCTGCTTGTCACCTTGATTTTACTTTTTCCAGTGTTAAGCTGAGAGTCAGGGAGAAATTTTCCATGTGCTTTGTGCCGGCGGATTGGAGAGAGGGGCATCTTGGCTATGGATGTCCCCTTCTCTTACTGTCTGCTTGGAGCTTTTTCACTTCTCTGTGGCACTGAGGACTGTCTCATCCTCTTATTTTAGTTCTGGGATATTGGTGGTGATAACCTTAGTGCTGCAAATTTGGTTTTTGTTTTCTGTTGGGGGAATGAAGCCATGCCAACATTTGGAACCAGAAACTTGCTTCCACGCCAACATTTTAGAACCAGAAACTTAATTATATTACACCTTATAGTGCTCTGCTGAATTGAATTCAAATAAGAAATTTGGATAAATTTACCTCCTCAGCAGCTATCTTAAATCCCTGCTACTCAAAGTGTGGTCATTGCACCAGCAGCATTGAACTCACCTGGGAACTTGTTAGAAATGCGGAATCTCGGCTGGGCATGGTGGCTCATGCCTGTAATCCCAGCACTTTGGGAGGCTGAGACAGGTGGATCACCTGAGGGTCGGGAGTTCAAGACCAGCCTGACCAACATGGAAAAACCCTGTGTTTAAAAAAAATAATAATAAATAATAAATAAATAAATAAACAAAGAAATGCAGAATCTCAGGCCTACCCCAGACCTACTGAATCAAAATCTGCATTTTAACAAGCTCTCCGGGAGACTCGTGTGTACCTTCATATTCGAAAAGCACTGTCCTGCAATATTCTGATAGACTTGTTTTGACAGCTGTTTGTACTGTTGTATCTTTAATTCTGTAACATGACAGCTAAAGTTTGTATATTTTGGCAATTATTTTAATGCCACATTAATAGCCTTTTATTGGGTAAATGTTAATCTCTCTGAATTATTGCTCACGCTTACTCTATCTCAGGATGAAAGCACTTGGGCTCATTTTTCTAGTTCTAGTAGAGTAAAAGTATGCATTTCCCTCTCCACTTCTACCCCCTTATATGTCATTTCTTGCCACAAGCAGGATTCCTTTCCTCCTTAACTCTCCATCTTCATGGTTCTCAGGAATATGTAGGTCCCTAAGCACAGTCAGTATTTTGCTGAAGTGGAAAATATTCATATATAGTTGGGGTCATATGCCAGCTGTGTGCATGCGTATCTGTTTTATACAGATGGAATCTCAGTTTCAAATGTTATAATCAAACCGTCTTGCAAGATACTTTCTACACTCTTATTTTACAATGTGTGTGAACTTTCTTTTTGTTTTTTGCTGATAAAAGTTGATTGCTTTATTTCACTGGTCAAGATTGCTGTAGAGGTATGCATGATATTCCATTTGATTTTGTCCTCTACGCCGTAGTTAAGAAAACTTTGTATTGTGAGCGATCGCATACATGAGTTTGGTATATTTTCCCAACTTTTTAATTAGCTTAATGTCAGCCAGTTGATTCTGTATGGCAAAGTTCCACAGTGACATCCTATGATGCCATAGGGCCACGTGAACAAGGAGGAGATCCATGTCAGCAAATATCTAGCTAATTCAGGGATGTAAGGCTGATAGCCTCGCCAGGAGCCGGATGGACAATACCCACCCCCTCCGCACCTGATAACACTGTTATCAGGAGGCCGGACATCCCACTCAGCGTCTGCCTTCTCCATGCGGGCTCCCCACACCCACTCCTGCATTCCACCCCTAGCCCCACACTCAGCACTAAATCATGCTCTCAGCCCAAAATTCAAAAATCCCGCCGAGAGCCTGACCAATGGCAGCTCGCCAAGTCCGGGTCCAGTCTCTCTCTCTGACCAATACAGGTGCCCATGCTTTGTTTCCACACCGATCAATCTATTACCTTCTCCTGCCCACCTATCGATAGCCCCGCTGGGCTACCAATGGCAGCTTGCCAAGTCCAGGTCCAGTCTCTCCATGACCAGTGAAGTTGCCCATGCTTTGTTTCCCCACTGACCAATCTATTGCCCTCACCCCCTATAAAACCCCATGCCCAGAACGGCCGGGGGCGACTTCTCTGGCCCCTCTCTCTCTCCCTCCCCCGGGACCACAGAACCTCGCCCAGGAGCTGAATAAACTGGAATTTAATTTGTCTCGTGCTGGCCTCAGTTTCCTCATTTTAAACTCAGCAATAACCTTACAAGAATAACCTTACAGATATAGTGGATGAATCCAAACAAAAAGAGACAGCAGTATGAATATGAACAGGAGACAAGATGGAACTCAAGGCTAAAACAGCTAAAAGAAAAAAAATCCACAATGAAAGTAAGACAATTTTGCACACTTCTATGGTAATAAAAAAAGCATCAGATGTAATTAGCATAAGTTTTAGCAATAAAAAAGAAAACGAGGAAAGCACCATTGTTGTAGCAATGTTAACAAATTTGTGTTGCAACAAATCAGCTGGACAACAGCCAATAAGTGAGTAGAGGATTCAAACCATGTCACATATTTGTATTGCACAAATGGAGAATGTACTTTTCCAAATATACTTAGAATATTGATTACAAATTGATTATAAAAAGCAACTTAACACATTTTCCAACTAGCAATTAAAATTTGCACTAGTGCCCAGTTTTTGGTTGTGTTGTAAAACACCCAGTGCTGTTGGGTAATCCTCAACAATGATGGCTATTTTTATCATAAAATATTGACCAAGAGCCTGCGATGCACATGTGCTCCTGCAGTGTGCCACAGACAGGGAGCCCAGGGGAGGCCATTGCCATGCATTCAAGAGAAAAGAAAAGAAGCCAGGCTTTGGTCAGTTGTGAATATACCATCTCCTGACTCCCAACCATTGGTTCATCATCCAGCTGGCAATTGTTGAGCCTCAGCCAATGGTGGAAACAAACTCTAGTGTCTCTGGAGTAATTTCCATTTCCAACAGAAAGTGAGTGACTTTCACTGACTCTCTCCATTTGGATTTGAGGCGTATGTGCTTCATAGTGGAATGAGAATGACTTGCCCTGGAAGGGCCGTGTTTTAGAAGGAGTGATCTTCATTGTGAAGTCTAAACTGTTCTGGAAATAATAAGCTTTGAAACCAAGGTAGGTAGTTTTCATTTTAAGCAACATTGCAGGCCCACAGGGCAATGGATTGTTTATAAGGTGATTCTTCACTGCGCAAATTAACTCAAGGGATCTTAAATACTGAACATGCTGGTGTGTTGTAAATTAGGTTTTTACATGACTTCTCTAGAATGTATTTATGTGTACCTCTGAGGAAAAATCATTGACTCTCTTACCGGGGGTGTCAACAGGGTATAAAATGAGACCACGCGTCTCTCCCTGGCAGGAGTGGCGTGCTTAAAGACAAAGTCACCTGCAAGGTTAGTAGATTGTTTTTAATAAGTAGATAATGGAGAAAAGGCATGAAAATGTTTCCTTCAATATGTGACATGGCTTCATTCTAATCTGACTCGGTGGCGACATTGTATTTTTAAGGAGCTGAACTCCTTGTCCATTTTCATCCAGTTTCACCAGAATCTGACCAGGAATGGTGTTGAAAAGCTCCTCAGCCATAAGGTCCCTGAAGTTGTCAGAGCCCCGCTTGTCCTGTCCTAGGTCACCCTGTCTGTCAGAGAATGGAGTCCAGTTCACGTACTCCCCGTCTGAGAATTTTATACCTTGTTCCATACATACACAATCTTATCTTTAGCTCCTTTTAATTTAAACACTGACATCAGTTATTTACAGCTGCATGATTTCATTCCACATGCTGGTAATATTTTTTTCTCCAAATATGGACTCATTGGATGGTCATAAATAAAGCGATCTGGGCGTAGGAAATGGAGTATCCTTCCCCCTGGGGTCATTCCAGGGGAGGCAGGGAAGGAAGCAGGGCCTCGCTATTTCAGGAAAGCTGATGGACGCTTCGGCTCCGAGGCTGCCCTAGGGGGCCAGTAGCTCGGTGGCAGCTGCCCTCAATCTCACAACTTTAATGAAGGAGGGCTGCCGGATTTACATTGTTTAAACACTTAACGAAATTAGCTATGAAAAGAAGGATGGGAGGAGCCCTGGTTAGTGGGGGAATTCAGGCCTTCTGTCTTCACACACTTCATACCCACACACACACAAAATGATTTTCTCAAGAGGCTGCCAGGGGTAACTGGCAAGACATTATGTGCCTCTTTATAGCAAGATTAAAAGCAGCAAGATTAAAAGCAACAAAAATGCCTGCTTTGGAGAGCTGTGTCTGGTAGGGACTGGTCAAGGCTGCAGTGCTCCGAGCCCATAGGCTGGGCTGATTTTGAGCCAGCTCTGGATCAGCAGGATGAGCGCTGGCCTAGAGTGGTGGATCTGAAATTTAAGGATGGGAACCCAGGGCCTCCAGTGCTGGGAATGGAAACACTGGGATGGAGGTAGGAGCTTGCAGGCCCAGCCTTCTGAGGCTTTTTCAAATTATTCCTGGCCTACTAGATTTTTAGTTTAGCTCTAGCTAATTAGAGCACAGTTATGTCTAAGAAAGTTAGACATTGGCTGTTTGTCAATGGGGTGGTCTCCAGTGGATAGCCACAGAGCTCTGTCATTGAACTGTCTTCTTCAACATTTTAATCAATGGGTTGAATGACAAGCAAGACATATTTACCCAACATTCCAGTAACTAATATGAAAGCACATATGAAAGAGAAAACAAAATCATGAGTGGAAATAAATGTGAAAAAAATGGTAAATTGAGCTGAGATCAACAATGTGAAGCTTGCAGGAGTAAATGGAAGATTCTAAAATCAGATTCTAGAAATTCGTTTCATAAGCACCCTGTAGGAGAACCCCAGCTGGGTGGACGGGACACTTCAGAAGACCTTCTGTGGCTCTGGCTAAGTGAGGAAAAATCATTGACTCTCTTACCAGAGCTGCCAACAGGGGATAAAATGAGGAGAACACATGTCTCTCCTTGACAGGAGTGGCGTGCTTTAAGAAAAAGTCACCAGCAAAGTTGGTAGATTGTTTTTAATAAGTAGATAGTGGAGAAAAAGCATGAAAATGTTTCTTCAATACATGGCATGGGCTCCATTCTAATCTGACTCCGTGGCGACTCTATAATTTTAAGGAACTAAGCCCACGGCGAGCCACAAAGAGCCAGAACTTGCTCCCTCAAAAAGCTCCAGCGGATCTGGATTACCCTGGGGGAGGGAGACGCCCCAGGCCATTGCTACAGCACTGCTAGCACCATGGCTTTCTGAAGTACCAGGTGGACACTGATGAGTCCTCTTTAAGAAACAAGACTGATTCTTTCCCCTAAATGATGACATGAAGCATCTTTAATGAATGAGACTCCTCAAAATGACCTGAGGGAAGCTGAGCGGCATCTCACTCGGGTGGACAAAAGTTTCAGTCCTCCAGCCTAGAAACTCCCAAGGCTGAGGGGTGTGGCTGAGATGAAGAGGTGTTCTGGGCCCCGCCTGACTTTCTGGGGTCCTCTAGGCCTAGACTGGGCTCTCTGCGGAGCTACCATCTGAGCAGATGTGCAGAGATGAAGGCTCGTGCCCGGGAGGACTGCTGTCATCCAGTGCTCACATCACTGGACTGAGGGGGCCACATCAGCACTGTTCCCTTCCCCATTCTATGGGAAGCCAAGGGGATTGGCATCTACCTCTCTGGGGGGCCACGGATAGAGGAGCCTTTGATAAAACTGCACAGTTCACAGAAACGGTCACAGACCCCTAGTCTCTATTGTCTTCCTTAAACTGGTAGCAGAAGATTTTCCAAATGTCCTCTGCTCCATGCAGGGCTTTGTGACAAACCTCTACCCAGGTTCCATTTCCGCCCCTCAGTGTAGGGTGTTTAAAGGTGTGCTGTTTCATCTCTGTGAGTCCCCTCACTCTGTGGCTGAGAGGTGGGGCCCCAGCAGTTTCCCACTCTGCAGAGAGGGGCCTGGACACAGGAGAACTCAGAACGGCCACGTGCCTGGGTAATGCGAGGCTGGGCATCAAACCCAGGTTCTGAGGTCCAGTCCATCATGTTTAGATACCATCCTCTAGGTGGCAGGATTACTCATGTCTCTTTTGGTGAATTTTCTTCATGCTTTGTATATTTTCCAGTTTTCTACATAAAGATACTTTATACTAATTATAAAAAAGTTTGAAAACAGCGCTATACAGACATGAATTGAGCCTACTTTAAAGAGTAGGCTGGTTTCACCTGTTGTGCACGGGGTCCCCACCTGGGAACTGGGAGCTTTCTGTTCATGGCAGCCAGAACACTGAGATACTGTGGTTTTGGCTGGCTTGATCTCAGTGTCTTCTCTAATCCTGCCCCTTTAATCCAGATACCACCTGTCTACTGGTGTCCCCCCTAAAACAAGCCAGCCCCAAACACTCAACAGAGTCTCTGACAACTGGATGAGGAGGTGGCTTCCTCCTCCGCCTCCTTTCACGCTGGGAAGCTGCACTTTCTGTGCCTCCCTTGTCTCTGAGCTCCAGGTGATCCGTTGAAGAGAAGTAGTTTGAAGAACCTGAGTATCCAGGATCAGCCAACCAAGGGTCTCAGGTCTAAAGAGCTCAAGGGCCATGTAGTCTGCAAGCCACGTGGGCTTGGGAGACCCATCAGGGGCAGGCCCAGAGGCACAACTATGTGACTCAATGAATCAAATAATTGCACTTATTTTTGGGAGGTGTGGCCTTGTCTTTTGTTGTACTGCTATAATAAAATGTCTTAGACTGGGTAATTTATAAAGAACAAAAATTTATTTTTTGTAGTTCTGGAGACTGGGAAGTCCAAGAACAAGTTGCTGGCATTGGCGTCTGCCTAGGGCTGCTCTCTACTTCCAAAATGGTGTCCTATTGCTGCATCTTTATGTGGAGGAAGGTGGAAGGGCAAGGCACTGCTCCCTTCAATCTCAAGCCCTTTGGTTAGGGTAAGTGGTGTTAAAAGAAAAAAAACTCAGACTAATTAAATTTAATGGAGTTTATTTGAGCAATGAAAAAACAAAGCAAAATGAAACAAGAAAGATTCACAAATTGGGCAGCCCCCAAAAGTGAAACAGGCTCAGAAGACTCCAGGCAGCAACATGATCAGACAACATTCCTAGATGGAACACGGAAGTGAGGTACAGAGACAACTTAATTGGTTGCAGCTTAATTGGTTAATTAATTATGGCCCAACAGTTTACATCATTTGAATCAGCCAGGCTTCTGTGATTAACTGAAGCTCAGCTGCCCGAAACTGACTGAAGCTCAGCCATTCACTAGAGTATATTTCTAAGTTAATTAGTTTCATTTAGCATGAATGATTTCATATTGACTTGGTCTGTTGGGCCCAGTACAGAAGCTAGTTCAAAGCAGTGGCCTCCTACAAATTTTATTTAATAGTGCTAATCTCACTAATGAGGGTAGAGCCGTCTTGACTTAATCACCTCCCAAAGGCCCCATCTCTTAATGCTACTGCACTGGGGATTAAGTTTCAAAGATGAATTTTGGAGCAATACAAACATTCAAACCATAGCAGGCCCTTTGTGAACTCTGTGCTCTCCTGGTGTCTCAGTCTGTTTAGGCTGCTATAAAAGAATATCATAGCCTGGGTGGCTTATAAACAACAGGATTTATTTCTCACAGTTCTGGGGGCTGGGAAGTCTCAGATCACTGCACCAGCAGTTTTGTATCTGGTGAGAGCCTACTTCCGAGTTCATAGACAGCACCATCTCATTGTGGCCTCACATGGGAGGAAAAGCATGCGAGAGCTCTCTGGGATCTCTCAGGGCACTAATCTCATCATGGGGTGCCACTGTCAAGACCTCATCTAAACCTGATTACTTCCCATAGATCCCATCTGCAAATACCATCACACGGGGGTTAGGTTTCAACATATGGATGCTTGGTGGGGGGCAAACAGTCCACGGCACTGTCCTCTAGCCCCTGAGTCAGCACTCTCTGCCCTGGGCATTTCTCCCCTAAGGTCCACATCACCTGGCACACTTTACCACCATGTGCCTGCCCTGTGTTTCCTGAGGATCCACTACCTCCTTGGGTTGTCACTGCCCCTACCTGTCATTCTCCTCTTTTGGCTGTTCCAGAACTCAGAGGGGGCTATTGTTACATCTTCCTGGCTGGCCTCTCCTCTCTCCCAGCTCCTGCTTCTCCCTCTGCTGGAACAGTGACTTTATTGGGTGTGAATTTAATCACCCCAGCTCCACTTGTACTTGGCTGACACCCAGCTGCCCAAGGTTGTAGCCCAGGTTCTGACCCTGGCCTTTGCCCGCCTTGCCTGCCTTGACCTCTTCTCTCTCTCTGTGCTCACCCTCCCACCCCCCATTGCTTCCCCAGTGGTGGTTCCTTCAAGCTGCTTTCTTGATGCTCCAGTTCTTCCTTCTCCTTCCTCTCTGCCTGGAAAACCTCTCGCATCTTTCAAGGTCAGGATCAGAGGCTCAGCCTCAAAAGGCTGTAGTGCTTCTGCCTCCTTAAAAATTAATTCCTTTGTCTTGGGATTCTAAGGGTTTCTTGGCCATTTCTCTATAGAAACAAATCCTGGGTTTGAGTTCCAATTCTGTCCGATATCTGCTGGTGACTCTGGGCAAGTCATAACAGGCCCTGGGCAACTTGGCCTGTCAGAATCTTAGTGTCTTCATGCAGAAAGTCAAAACATCAATGGTTTCCTCTGTGCTGTGCATGGAATTGTGTTCCCCCAATTCCTATGTGAAGTTCTTACCCCCAGTGTGACAGTATTTGGAGATGGGGCCTTTGGGGGAGTGATTAGGTTTACGTGAAGACTTGAGGGTGGGTCCTCATGATGGGGTTAGTGTCTTTATATGAAGAGACACCAGAGAGCTTGCTGCTCTCTCTGTCCTGTGAATACACAGCACATAGGCAGCTGTGTACAAGCTGAGGAGAGGGGTCTTACCCGGAACCAACCCTGCTGGAACCTTGATTTTAGACTTTCAGCCTCCAGAATCATGAGAAAACAAATCACCCTTGTTGAAGCCACCCAGTCTGTGGTATTTTGTTACGGCAGCCTGAGCTGCTAAGACACCTGGCAGTCATTATGAGGTTTAAATATGATTCCATAGGCCGGGCGTGGTGGCTCCAACCTGTAATCCCAGCACTTTGGGAGGCCAAGGTTGGTGGATCATGAGGTCAAGAGCTCAAGAGCATCCTGACCAACATGGTGAAACCCCGTCTCTACTAAAAATACAAAAATTAGCCGGGCGTGGTGGCAGCACCCGCATTCTGAAGCAGACATATTCAAACTGTAGTCATTTCTGCAGCTGGAGTTGGTTTGGGGAGAGGGGGTGGGGATCTGTCCCAGCTACTTGGGAGGCTGAGGCATGAGAATTGCTTGAACCTGGGAGGCGGAGGTTGCAGTGAGCCAGGATTGTACCACTGCACTCCAGCCTGGCAACAGAGTGAGACTCCGTCAAAAAAAAAATAAAAGTAAATAAATATGATTCCCTAAGCTGTATTCTGTGGGACAACCCTGGCAATCCATAGCCCACACACCAATGGAACTGGCACATACTGGGGGTCTCAAGTTATTACTGTTGTTGTTCTGATTATTATTTTAGGCAATTGCCTAAAATATTTTCTCTCCTATCTTGCTAGCTCTTTGAGGATAGGACCTAGTCTTATCCACTTTTCTATAACCCAGGACTAGTCTAGAGTTTGATCCATAATAGTTGCCTAGTGAATATCTGCTACGTGAATAAATAAGCTTATATATATATACATATATATAATATATATATTTTTTGAGACAGAGTCTCGCATTGTCACCAGGTGCCAGGCTGGAGTGCAGTGGCATGATCTCGGCTCACTGCAATCTCTGCCTCCTGGGTTCAAGCAATTCTCCTGCTTCAGACTCCAGAGTAGCTGAGACTACAGGTGTGCGCCACCATGCCCAGCTGATTTTTGTATTTTTTAGTAGAGACAGGGTTTCACCATGTTGGCCAGGATGGTCTCGATCTCTTGACCTCATGATCTGCCTGCCTCAGCCTCCCAAAGTGCTGGGATTACAGGTGTGAGCCACAGTGCCTGGCCTAAGCTTATATTTTAATATAAAATGCTGTTCATTACAGAAAGGCCATCAAAGTAATGAAGTAGCTTAGAGGTAATAAAAATAATGAGCAATAATTAATTATGTCCTTTGAGCCACTTTTTATGTAGTACTGAATTCTCACAGGAAGTCTTAGACGAAGACACTGCTAACTCCACTTTCGGAGAGAAACACTGAGGCTCAGAGCTAAACTAACTTGCCTTAAAGCCCATGTCCTGGGCTTGACCCACCAAAGCCTGTCCTCTTCTTCCCAGCTTCCTGGGCATTAGGGCAGATCCACAGCGTCAGATGTGTTGGTGGGAACGGCCCTCATTCCAAGCCACTTCCTGACCTGAGGGTAGCACCCTGCTAGTCCTCATGTGGAGCTCTGGAGAAGCAGGGTTCTTTAACCCAGATTTGAATCAATAGCCTCACATCTGGTATGTACCTCCAGGCCAAGTGTGGCTGAATGGGGAGCATCTGTTCTGGAGACCGCCACCCTCATGGGCTCCTCTGTTTCCTGTCCCTTTGGGCACTGATTTATGGCACACGGCAGGGAAGGGTCTGAGCTTGAGCCTTGACAGTCGTCATTATCACCATTCTTGTTCCAGTACAGTGAAGAACATTCTGAAGGTAGACATGAAGGTCTTCTTTCTGAGTGAAGCTCCTAGCATGATTCAGGGGTCTTACTCTTGAAGGCACCAATCATTTTGATTTAAATGTATGCACTCTAACTTATTTGTGGTGATCTCTCCTGGAAATACATGGAAAAACAAAAAATAGGCTAATTGGGAAGATTTCTTAAATACCGGTTTGCATGGCTGTGTTAACCTGAACGATTAAATACAGAATTGCTTTAAGTTACACTTTGTAGGTTTCTGTTTTCCTCATTAATATCAATTGGTTCATTTATTTCTGCTTGTTCCGAAGCCGCAGAGTTCAACAGAACTGCCTGTGTATTTGCTGTATCTACTAAACTGCCATGATCTTACTGAATGTATTTCTTAATATCCTTTTTATGTATGTCATTTTTGTTAAGTTCTATGAACCAGAACTGAAAAAAAAATTAAAATTTCATCTATTTACAAAACTTTTTTTTGATGTTTTGGTAACAAAACAATTTTGCATTTAGAGCTCTCACTTCAGATGTTATTCTTTCTATTTTTATACAAAACTTTTTATCCATCCCACCTGCCTTTAGGGGAACACATAGCCTAGATACATTTGCTAAGGCGGTAAGCATACAACTACTCAATGCTGCTGGTACAGGCAATGCACAAATGAATAAGCATGTCCCAGCAAAACTTAATTTACACATCAAGCAGTAAACACGTGGGACCTCAGGCCAGAGTCTGCCAACCCCTGTTCCACAGAGTCAAACATCTCAGTTCAAGCCCTGTCTCTATCACTAACCAGTTTTGTGGGTGGGTGCCAATGTGAGCCCCGGTTTCCACATCTGTAAAATGGGCATTACAGCCCCTTAGTCACCTCGGAAGGAGCTCACTTCCTAATACTAGCACACTGGCAGCACCTGCATTCTGAAGCAGACACATTCAAACTGCAGTCATTTCTGCAGCTAGGGTTGGTCTGGAGAGAGGGGGTGGGGATCTGAGCCTGAGTCCCACAGGCGTGTGCACCAGGGAAGGGCCTGGAATGTGGAACAGGATGTTACTCTCTCATATCCCAGAGAGATGCCAGACTCCCCTCACAGAAGCAGCGAGTTAAAAAGGCAAACAGAGATTAAGAAGATTCAGAAAACACGGGCAAGCGGTTGCATCTCCCCTCCCTCATCATGTCCACGTCTTCCTCAAGCCAGAGATGGACCTTCCAGTAGATTAATCAGTGGTCTTGACTCTGAATCTTCTACGGTCTGTGGTTCTGAAGGCAGGTCCACACCTGACTGCCTCAGCAATGGCCTGGAGTTCTGGATATTGTAAGGATAAAGGGCATGAGTGTGTCCCCTCTGCCACAGGAGTCTAGCCTGGAGACACCAGGCTTCAAGGGACTTTGCCCAGGAGGCAAAGGGCAAGAGCAGGGGTGCCCCAGCAGAGGGTGTCTGTGTCGGTGGCTGCCAAAGCCTAAGGTGATCCAGGGACCAGAGAGAGGGTCCCTGTAGTCAGGGTCCCGTGGGGTGCTCACAAATCACCACACAGGACCATGGACAGAAGCATCGCAGAGGGCGGGACGCGTCAAGGGAGACCTTCATGGCCCTCACTCTTCCTTCCTCCCCAGACACAGAGGAGTGAAGATCTAGCAAGCAGAGGAGGGGAGGGAGTGGAAGAACCCGTGGGGAACTCTCAGGACAGGCCTCAGCCAGGGACGTTCTCAGTGGTGGCTGTGGGAGCTGACAGGCACTTCACGCCCGGAAGGGGGCTGTGTTTGTGGGAGAAGGGATCAGAGAACTTCCTCATGACCTGAGAGGGCCCGACAGGCACTGAGACTTCCTCCAGGGGCCGCCAGGAAGTGGCAGGCGGGGAGAATGTCTGGGAGGAGACCCCAGCCCTTTGTGAGGGCAGTGATGCGAGTGGACCTTCCCCACCCAGCTGGCCACAGTGAGGAGGCGAGGGCCGCAAAGACCTGAGGCAAGGGCTCAGAGTGCAGATGGAGGCTGGGGCAGGGTAGGGGCTATGACGGCATGGGAGGGGGCTATGGGCTGATGTGGGTCCCCTGCACCCCACAATTCCTACATTGAAGCCCTAGCCCCCAGCATCTCAGAATTTGGCTGTATTTGGAGATAGGGCCTTAGATTAGATAATTAAGCTAAAATGAAGCTATTAGGGTTGGCCCTAATCCAATCTACGGTGTCCACATAAGAAGAGAAGATGAAGACACAGATGCACACCGGGGTGAGGCCAGGTGAAGACGCAGGAGAACGCAGGCGTCTGTAAGCCCAGGAGAGAGGCTCAGGAGAAACCAGCCTGGCCACACCTCCACCTCAGACTTCCGGCCTCCAGACTGTGAGGAAGCTGTTTCTGCTGTTCAAGCCGCCCAGTCTGTGACACTCGCCATGGCAGCCTGAGCACATGAATTCAGGAGGGCTGGAAAATCACTTCCCTCCCACCCTTTCCCAGCCCCACCAACTGCTGCTTCCTTCTCCCCTGTCTCCCTGACTTCCAGGATCAAGACTCAGTTGCCAGTTCCTGCACCTCTTTGTTGAACCCTCCTTCCCCATCTCATTTCACCAACTCCTACGAATTCCTGCCGATCCTGGATCTTAAATATCACTGGGAATAGAATGACCCCATAATTTACTATCAAATAGGGACACTTTAGAAGTGAAAGTAATTGAGAATTATGTAGGACTACAAGCAGACAGCAAACCCGTCCTGGCAATGGTGGGGCAAAGATGGCCCTGAAGAACACCCTACCCCCTCTCTTCTTTCTCACCCCCATAGTTTATTTCAGGTCCTCATCTTTCACCCCCTGAATGACTGACAAGCCTTTCACTTCTCTCTCTGCCTTTGCATTCAGCAGCATCCTTCAGTAGATACTTGCTAAAATGCAAATCAAATCATGTTACTGCTTAGCCAATACAATAACCACACCACAAAATCAAGAAGTGGAAGACACACACAAACAACGTCAGAGTTTCTCCATTGCCTTTCAGCGTGAAGAGAGCCACGTCCTTTACCAATGCACCCAGTTCCTCCCCAGCCTGTCCCTTCCCACCCTCACCTCCCATCCTAAGGGACTAAGCTTCATTACTCCATGTTTCAGGGCTGCATCTTGTTTCTCTGAACATCGATGCTGTTTGCTTAGGACACTGTTTCATTCCTTGCCTGCCACCTTATACTCAAGATTCAGGCCAGTCATTTACTGGGGAATATGTGTGAAAGATTACTAGCCAGAAGGTTATTTGCTGGTGCCAGCAAACAGAAGAGGCCAGTTAGGGGAATGAGGACTGTGACCATGAAGATAAGTCTGGTCCAAGTGCTACGTGAGTGAGGAGGAGAGGCCTCATCCAGACTGAGGGGTCAGAAGACCTTCTAGAAGGCTGGTTTGGGAGATCTGTTCCCTTGAAAGAGAAAGGAAGAATCAGGTTCACCAGTAGGTATGGGGAAAACATTCCAACCAATGGGGCAGGATGGCCCCAGAGAGGGGAGTGGGCTGGACCTTTAGGAGAACCTAAAGGAGGTTCAACGTGGATACAGCGCAACATTTCCAGCCCCCAAGGAGTCCCCCACCTCCCCCTCCCAGGTGCCAGTCCCCCATGGGGAACCACTGACTGCTGATGCCACCCATCCGGCTTATGCACTTTTGAACTTGCATAATTGAAACTGCATCATCTTTAGTCTTTCTACTTGTCTCCTGTCCCCGTTAGACACTGAGCTTCTTGAGGGCAGTGATTAAGTCTTTTGTCTCCTTGTCCTCAGTAGAAGTTGAATAAATGGTGCTGGCCAATGAATGAAAGAAGGGGTGGGCATGGCTTCATGGGGGCCTGGAAGCCTGGGGATGAGCCAGGATCCTGGCCCATGGGCCGCTCTATTCTCACACAGACATTGAGGTGATCAAAGTGCATTGACCGTGGGTCTTTGAAGGGACCCTTGACTCAGGGGAAACTTTGGGACTGTGTCCAGATGACTTTGGTTTTAGTTTGAGGACACTGTAAGTCAGCAATGCGATGTTCATGTTGGGCTCGGTCTTCCCAAGTGTGAAATGGAATAAAATCTGTCTGTGTCAGATCAGGGAGGGTACACTGTAGCTCTCCAGAAAAGACAAATCATCAACAGCAAGCACAAAGACTTCTTACAGACCCTGCAAAGGGATTCTTGACCAGGGCTTGGGAGTCACATCCTGCCGTGAGACATTCTTCTGCTCTCAGAGAGCAGAGCAGGTGAACACAGCTGATGGCCATTGTCACCGGTCCAAATAAACGCAGAAGCCTCTTTCCACCCAGAGGGGGATTTTTGTGTGTAGGCTTTTGGTTTCGTCCTTAGGGAGAAATACTGCAGCTGCCACGAGTCCCTCCTGCCGCCCCTGCTGAAGCTCCTCTGGCCTCCAGCTGTGCTTTCATGGTCCTTGGCACTTTGGGTTTGCTTTTCAGGTGTGCTCACCTTAGGAATTAAATTGCAAGTGACCTGAGGCTGGTCCATGTCAGATTCTTCATTTCCAAATGTCACTCTGTCCCACCTCTCTCCCATTGGGCTTTCTCTCTGTGGGGTGCTCAGGGAATACCTGAATAAAATGTTTTCATAGGGATCAGACAGGCCCAGCACAGAGAATGGGGTCTGAGCTCTGGCAGGCAGAGGCATGTGGATTCATAACAGGATTTGGGGATATCACACTTCAGCTCTTTTTGTAACTGTCTCTCAGGCTGGATCTGCTGATGGGCAGCTTTTGGGAATTCATGTCTTCGGTCCCTGAGATGGTGGTCTCTGCACACTAAGGCAGGTTGTCAGGGAAGATGAGCTTTGACAAAGGTAGTCTCAGCCAGCTCAGGCTGCTGTAACCAATGACCACAGACAGATGGCTGTCTTCTAGCTGTGACCTCACATGGTGGAAAGAGAGAGGGATCCACTCTCATGATTTCTTTACCTCCCAAAGGCCCCACTGCCCAGGACCATCACACTGGGGGTTAGGATTTTGACATAAGTCTTTGGTGTGTTTGGGGGGGCACAAGTGTTTAGTGCATAATGAGGCTTTTAGTTCCCAAGCTGGCCTTGCACTGATACAGGGGGTCCTCCTGCTGCTCCGAGGATTCAGCACCAGGAAGCATGGTTTTCACAGATGCAAAATGGAATGTAGACCTGTGCTTTGCACCCCTGCAGCTGTGGCACATCAGGGACTTGCTGGTTTTCCTCTTTATCTTCTTCTTCATCCTAGATGGTCTTTTGCCTCAGGGAGGGCTTCTGATCATACCAAGACCCTGAGAAACTGTACTTTCACCTAAACCAGAAATTTGGAGGGGGCTTGGGTACTGGATACTGACTGCGGTTGCTCCAAATGTTTTCTTTGTAATTTGTATAATGGTATTGAGTTCTGGCTAAACCGAACCAACTTCAGTAGTCAGTGGGCTACATGTCAATGACCAGAATGGATCTCTCATGGGAATGCTGTCCTGGCTTAGGCCAGAGCACATGGGAGTACTTCCCATTCCAAATCAAACTCCTGCTGCCGTCTGTTTTGCTGCCTTTCTGAAAGGAGCAGAAATCCAACCTTCTCAAATAGATATTGATGGACCTGACCGTCAGAAATTTCAGTGCTGAGTCCTTGAAAAACATATGTCTATATATATTTGCTGTTTGTGTCACTTTTAGGGTAGTCAAAGGCAACCAAAAAATAAAAGGCATGCACTTAACCTCCTCTGACGCAGAGAACAAACAGACAGCCTGGGTGGCCCTGCACTCCCTCCTCTTCTTACCCCCACCAGAGTGTGAGGGGGCCAGGAAGGGGGTAGAGTCAGCTGCTGCAAAGAGGGCATAGGGCCTGCTAGGAGGCATGAACTCTTCCCTCCCCTGGGGCACAGAGACCACGGGGGTATTTTGGACCAGGTGAAGCCTGAAAGTCATCCAATTTTTTAACAGATGAGGTATCCATTATTTTCTGCTTGTCTGCAGTGTTATAATGCAATTCCTGAAGCCCTAAAATGGAGAAAGATTAAAAAAGCCTGTTGTGGACACCCTGTGGGGAAGTCACTTATAGCTGAGTCACTGAAATAGGAGGTTGGAGTGGACCGTGGCCAGGACTGAAGAAGGCAGGCAGCAGGTGCGGACCCTTGGGACACCTTCCCTGTCCCTGCCCTGTGGAGGTGTGCTATGGTGCTCCCTAGAGGAACGGCTCTCTTGCACTGAAGAAGACCTCTTGCTCCACGTTTCTCATCCACGTTTTGGCCCCCTGGAAGCTCCTGAATGTCCACCCAGCACTCCACCACCAGTGAGCACCTGCATCCCTGTCAGACGGATGCCCCTCTGTCTGCAGGACACTCCCCGTGTCTCAGCCCATTGACTGTCCCATAGGACTTGCTCCAGGGGCATCTCCTGGGTCTTTCACTTGCCCAGCCCCTGCCCCTGAGTCTTTTCTGGGCTCCATGGCGCCCCTCCATCAGACCACCCTCCTCCTGAGCTGGGTTTCTCTCCCACTGGGCTGGCAGCAGCTCAGGTGAGGCTGTGTCCTCCCAGCCTGTTTCCCCAACAGCGGAGCCAGACAGTCCCCATTCCTAGATGTAGGGAATATCCGGTGAGGAGTTGAGGCAAAAACGGGACTGTTTTCTTAAGCTTCTTTCTAACTTGATCCTTATTTCCTCTCCAACCCAAGTGTGGTTGCCAGGGGAGCTACTGCAGTGGGTGAAATAGACAGGAGCACTGCGAGTGTGGAAACAAACTCAGTCTGATCCCTTTGCTGGGCACGCCTTGCCCTTTGGCAACCCCATCCTTTTCCTTCTGTCTTCCTGTGTCTCCTGCCAAGCCAGTGTGGAGCCTCACGATGCCACGGACCCTGGTTTCCAGGACATGGCCGCTCTGGAAAATCACTTCACCTTTCCTACTTAACATGCCCAACCCTCAGTTTCCCCATCTGTAAAGTCATGACCATGGTACTTATCTAACAGAGTTCTTGTGAGCATTAAGTGAGGTCGCAGCGGTAATGCACCCACTCTGAGCCAGCTCAAGGGAGCACATGCACTGTGCCGTGTGTCCTGCGGTAACTTCTCTCTCCTCACAGATGCATGAACTCCACTTAGAAACCTCTCCTCTTTCTGTAGCTGAAGGCATCCATTTCCAGCATCAATTCTGGGAGAGGGAAAGACTTTCCCTCTATCCTCTGAGTTTTGGTAACTGGGTCTATGAAATAAATGGACAGCATGGAGATTAACAGAAGAGACAGCTGCACTTATTGTGTGCACAGAGGCATCACGGAGGAAAACACGGGGACCCTAAAGAGTGGTGAGATTGGGAGCTTACACACCATCTTCACAGGGGAAAGGGGAGAGGAGCTGCAGGTCGCTGAGGGGAGATAATGATTTTTAGGAAGGATGAGGGGTGCTTAGAAGAGCACATGGGCGATGTGAGACGAAGCTTGTCTGGGTGTGGTGCTGGCTTCTGGTCTACACTCTTGTGATGGGAGTCAGTCTTCCTGGCTGATAAAACTCCTGAGGAGGGGACTCGTGGCTGGACTTCCTTTTGGAAGATCTCTCTTTAGGCAGATAAGAGTTCAGAGAGAGCTTCTTCTTGTATTTGCTGTTTTTCAAGTGCCTTTAACTCAAAATAATCAGTATATCAAAGTGGCATATTTTGGGGTGGCACATCCTGAACTCCTTCACATGCTTTTATCTCAGCTCTGCCTGTGGCTATATTATCCACAAAAAGTCACATGGCCTCTCTGAATCTCAACATTCTTACCCGTAGAGTGGTAATAATAACATTACTCACCTCACGAGGTTATTGCAATGGCTTCAACAGTGTCTGCTCCGGATGACAGTTCCACAGATATGCCAGGGGTGGAATGTGTGATACCTACGCTCCCCACAAGCTTGTCCCAGAGGCGCTTGGACCTGAAGCAGAATGAATGGCATCTTTACCCAGCGTTTGCTGGAACATGCTCCAGACAGATCCTCATATGCTATTTTTGGACATGGCTTGTCATCACATTGGCCACACTTTCCTTGAACATGAGGACACCAGGCTCTGAAGTGAAGCTGTGCCCATAACTCCCAGGCCCCTGCCCTCCTCTGAGCTCCTTGGTAGAATTATGGCCCATTTCCTTCAGAGGTCTTTGTGCGCTGATAACACTGCACTCACGAGACTACGAGAATAGAGGAATGAGGTCTTGCATTTCTTTGGCATCTTTCCTCAGAGGCTAGAGCACTGTGGACACTCACCGTCCCCCTCATGGCTCCATTGTGAGCCCCAGAGATCGGGTGAAGGGGCTTACTCTTTCCTGCCTTCCAGCCCCAATGCCAGCAGATGATTTGGAACCTGTTAGTGGGACAGCAAAGAGAAAGATGATTCTAAAAGAAAACCATGTCAGATGGCTCTAGATCCCCTTAAACATATAGCTTAAAAAACATGATGAGTAAAATGAGACTACTGCCTGTGTAGTGGAAAGCCAGGGTGGACGGACCCTCCAGAATTGTTCTGCAGTGTCCCAGGGGCTCTGGGCTCCATGCTCCTTGGCCCTGCCCCAGGGGGATGTGTCATGGCATCCAGTTGAGGTTCCAAGGTATAGAGGTAGCATCGGTGTCATTGGAGCCACAATCCCAGAGTGCACATCACGGACCCAAGGGCCTGGGTCCGTGGGAAACTGAGGGTTGGGCATGTTAAGTAGGAAAGGTGAAGTGATTTTCCAGAGCGGCCATGTCCTGGAAATCAGGGTCTGTGGCATCGTGAGGCTCCACACTGGCTTGGCAGGAGACAAAGGAAGACAGAAGGAAAAGGATGGAGTTGCCAAAGGGCAAGGCGTGCCCAGCAAAGGGATCAGACTGAGTTCGTTTCTACATTTGCAGTGCTCCTCTGTTTCACACACTGCTGGCTTCATGGGTCTGTGCTCAGAACAACCCTGGGCTTGGTTTAACACTCTGATGTCACAGTCTGGAAATTCTTAATAATTTTTGCACAACGGGCCCCACATTTTAATTTTGCACTGGGCCCTGTGCAGTGTGCAGCCAGTCCTGCTCATTCTCAGCCTAGGCCTATCAGCGTCTCCAGAGGAGGCCCCTGGTGGGCGTCCATGGAAAGGAGCCGGCAGATGACCCAGCTGCTGGCCAGTCTTGGTAAGGAACCCCTGGCACAGACTCAGGGTGGAGACTCCTTTTAGCTGCTGCGTCTTCTCGAGGGAGCCCCACCCGCGGAGGCTTTCCTGCAGGTACTTGCTCCTCTGTGGGAACTCAGGATGAGCAAGACCAGCACTCCTCTGAATGACATCTCCCACTGACTTAGCAGCTGCTAAGACACTCCGTCTCTTCTGAGAGTCCACGTTATAGCCTTGAGTCAGCAGGCCACTGTGTGACTTGGTTGGCCTTAGTTTCCAAACATTCTGCAGCTCTTTATAATTTCCTGATGACTTTGAAAAATGCAATCCTCTAGTGATTCTGACAATGTGTAAAGCACAGTGCCTTTAATAGAGATGTCTGGACATCAGAAGAGCCCCTGCTGTCTTCCTTTAGAGTGTAGAGCCCTGTGTGGAGAGTGTGGAGCCGTGAAGGGATGGTGAGTGTCCACCGTCCTCTAGCCTCTGAGGGAAGATGCAGAAGAAATGTAAGACCTAGTTCCTCTCTTCTCCTAGTCTCCTGAGTCCAGTGTTATCAGTGCACAAAGACTGAAGTAAGCTCAGAGGAAGGGAGGGGCTGAGGAGTCATCGGCACAGTTTCGATTCAGAGTCCAGCATCCTCACGTTCTCCGACATGACTGTGCGACCGATAAGTTCAAGGCAAGTGTGCACCTGGAAGGGGTAAGCACAGAGTTACCTAGGGGGAGATGGGTGGTGCCTCAGCTGGCTGGGTGCTTGGCAGAGGAGGGTTAAAGTGAGTATCAGAGGTGGGTAGAATTTAGACGCAGGAGCACGGGCCACAGCTGAGAAAGTGGGATTCATCGAGGCCTGGAGGAGGTGCTTCTGAGCAAGTCCCATGCATAGGGTTTGCTGGGAAAGTCGGGGGTAGGAGGCTGAGAGAGGTGCAGAGACTGCAGCCTGGGGAGGAGCTGGCTCTAGACTAAGATGGAGTCTGAGGGAAAGCTACTGAAAGACAGAGAAGTGGCACGATTGCATCCAGGCCGTGGCTGCAGAGTGGAGAGTGGACTCCATGTTGGGAGGGAGTAGGGGGATGTGCGGGGGGGTAAGGGAAGTGGACACCTGGGTTTCAGAAGGTCAGTGTTTGCAATTTACCTATAAGGTGGTTTGATCCTGGGCAGTGGCAGGAGAGTGACAGCTGGCAGGGAGTTCCACATGTTTGGAACCAGGCTTTGGAGGCTGAGGTAAGGGAAGGATGAGAGAGCAGAGAAGGAGAAGTGGTGGTCAGCTCCCTGCTTGGGGCTGTATGGAGGGCCTGGCCATCTGAGGTCAGCATCTCTCCAGGAGAGCAGGCTTGCAGGTAGAGGAAAAGGTACAAGTCTCATGTTTAAGAAGCGGAGTCTGTGGTCCCTGTGAGACACCCCTGAGCACCCCATAGGCAGTGCGGTAGCTCAGAGAGAGGGTCTGTGTTGCGGAAGCAGTCAGCCCCCGCAGGTGTGCATTGCACCTGGGCTGCTGGTGCATCTGCCCAGGGAGAGCAAGGGAGTGGGAAAGGGAGGCCAGGTCACTCTGCAGATGGGCCACGAAGGAGAGTCCGGGAGTTTCCCGGCACCGCCTAAGCTTCCACAAAAGCTTCCAGTTCCCTCTTTTTAGGAATGTCTGTGGATTTGTGCCCTTGTCTCCTCTTGCCTGGGCCTCCTGTCTCAAACGTCTAAATTGATCCCTGTGCCTTCTGGAAAGGGGGACACTGGACTCAATGGTCCTGGATACAGTCCCCTTAGCACACGAATTTTCCCAAATGTGAAGTAATATGAGCAAAGACAAGTAATCAGCATTGCTGCACTCACGGTTAGAACCAACCCTTTCACAGAGTAGTCATCCAATAAATATTTGTTGAGTGAATGAATATATGATTGGCAATTTTAGACATTTCTGGGCAAAACTGACTCATCCTTGAGTACCATCTGGGCAATCAGTTCCTTCCTCAGGGGCTGGGAATAGCTGATGTGGCCCCAGTCATCAGTTTCCTGTCTTGGGCATATGTTTCTCAGAGGGGCTCAGTTTGGTTACTGTTTCCCCCTGGGGAACCAATAGGGCCCTAGGGACAGACATGGCTGCCTTGAATGGCAGCACAGGAAGCCACACTCACCCTCCTGTGTGGCCAACAGGGTGCCTGGAATGCACTCCAGCTCCAGTGCAGAAAGTGAAGCCCAGGGCACCAACCTGACCCAGACAAATGTATCTGAAGCAAGGGCTTTTTAATTTTTTTCTAATCCTTTTTATTGTGGTAAAATACACATAAAATTTGTAGTTCAGTGACAACAAATATATTTGCATTTTTCTGTAGCTATCACCACCATCCATCCCCAGAACTCTTTTCACCTGCAAAAATGAAGCTGTACACATCAAACAACTCTCCATTTCTCCCTTCCCCCCGAGTTCCTGGCACCCACCGTCCTACTTTATATCTCTCTGATCTTGACTACTATAGGTACCTCATGTAAGAGGAATCACACACTATTTATCTTTTTATGATGATGCTCAGCTTATTTTGCTGAGCATAAAGTCCTTAAGGTTCATCTGTGTTGCATCACCTGTCAGAATTTCCTTCCTTTTTAAGGCTCAGTAATATTCCATTGCATGTATAGACAGCAATTTCCTTATCCATTCATCCACTGATGGACACCTGGGTGGCTACCTCATTTTAGCTATTGTGAATAATGCTTCTGTGAACATGGTGTGCAAATATCTCTTGGATACCTTGCTTTCAATTCTTTTGGATATATACTCAGAAGTGAAATTGCTAGAGCATAAAATCATTCTATTGTTAATTTTTTTTAAGAAACTGACATGTCATTTTCCACAGTAGCTGCATCATTTTACATTCCCATCAACAGTGCACAAGGCTTCCAATTTCTCCACACCCTTGCTAACATTTGTTACTTTTCACTAAAAAAAGTATGTGAAATAGTAGCCCTCTTAATGGTGTGAGGTGGTATCTTGTTTTGATTTGCATTTCCCTGATAATTAGTAATGCTGAGTATCTTTTCCTGTGCTTATTAGCAATCTGTGTATTTGCTTTGGAGAAATATTTTTGCAGGTCCTTTGCCCATGTTTAAATTATTAGTTTTTGTTGTTGAGTTTTAGGATTTCTGTATACATTCTGGATATTAATCTCTTATGAAAGAAATGACTTGCAAATATATTCTCCCATTCTGTGACTTGTTTTCACTCTGCCAATAGTGTCTTCTGTTGCACAAAAATTTTAAATGTTCATGAAGTTCAATTTGTCCATTTTTTCCTTTTGTTGCCTGTTCCTCTTCAATTCAATAACTACATTAAATATAAATCGGTTACACACCTCAATTTAAAAGAAGATGTTATCAGATGTAACAAATTTATAATGTAAATTTAAAAGAAGTAAGGCCAGGTGCAGTGGCTGACACCTGGAATCCCAGCTACTTGGGTGGCTGAGGCATGAGAATTGCTTGTGCCACTGCACACTAGCCATGGCAACAGAGTGAGACCCTGTCTCCAAAAACAAGGTAAGACTGAGTATATGCTGCCTAAGTAAAGGTATAAGAATTAAAAAAAAACGATTCTAACTGATCAAAAGAAACCTGGAGTGGCTATTTTAAATACAAGGCAAAGTAGATTTCAGAGCAACAAATGCTACCAGAAATGAAGAAGGTCATTTCAAAATAACAAAGGCATTAATTTATCAGGATGACATAACAATTCTAAATTTTTATGCATGTAATAAGAGAACCTCAAAATAAATGAAGCAAAACCTAGGATAACTTGAAGGAGAAACAGACAAATCTATAGGTGTAATCAGAGATTTCACCAGCCCTTTCTCAATCACTGATATGCTATGTAACAGAAAATCAATAATAATATAGAAGGTTTGAACAGCACTGTCAACCAGCTTGAAATAATTGACACATCTGACAACAGCAGAATACATATTCTCTTCAAGTGCACTCAAGACATTTACCAAATTATACCATATTCTTGCCATGAATTAAAGGCCCTATTGATACAGAACTGCTGGGCTCCTGGCTAAACCCCACCCTTAAGCCTCAAACTGTGGCCCTAAGTAAAAACAGCTGACTTTGTTTTTGCGTCCAAATGTTGCCTTTTTGGCCTGCCACACCCCTATCTTGTGCCCACAAAATGAGTTCAGCTGGCAGAGCAATACAAGCTGCTAAGTGGTGAGCAGAGAAGCAGCAAGTGAGCTTTGGAGACTAAGGATAGACACGGCTAACTCCAAATGGGGTGGCTTCAGGGAAAGACCACCTTCTTCCCGCACCATGCCCTTTCCAATGCCCCATCCCACTGAAAGCCACCTTTATCACTCAATAAAATTCTCTGCATACACTACCTTTCAATTTGTTTGTGTGACCTGATTCTTCCTGGATGCCAGAAAAGAACCCGGGTGCTGAGAATGCAGGGGCTTGGACACCGCCACGGGGCCCACACAGAGCCTGCTCCTGCCGAAGATGAGTGACTGGCTGGATCTAGCACTTCCGGTTCCTGCGCTTGCTTGCTCACGTGCTCCCTTTCTCAAGGAGTGGCCAACAGCAGGTTGAGTGAAACGAACACTCCAGTTCTTGCCCACAAAAAGGGTCAAGGGAGCTATCCTGTATCACTATCTCCCAATGTAGTCATATTGGGAGTTAAGGCTTCAACATATAAATTTGGAGGGGGATAAAATTCAATCCATAACAGTTGCAAAATCTCTATAAAGTTAAAAGCATTTTACAAAGTATGTTCTCTGACTCCAATATATTAAATTAGAAATCAATTAAAAAATACCTCTGGAAAATTCTCAAATATTTGAAAACTGAATAAAACAGTTCTACATAAACCATGGGCAAAAATGAAAGTTATATTAAAATAAACTTCTAAATTATTTTGAACTACCTGAAAGAGAAAACAGCACATATCAATATTTGCGGTAAGCAGCTAAAGCAGTTTTTAGAAGAAAAATAATATAATTCTATTATAGAAAAGGATGTCTCAAATCAATGATACCAGCATCTAACTTAAATTAGGAAAGGTAGAATAAGTTAAACATGAGTCAAGTAAAAGAAAGAAAATAATAAAGATAAGAGTAGAAATCAATGAAAGCTATAAAAGAATTAACATAGATAAATTAATTAAATCAATAGTTGCTTCTTCGAGAAGATTAACAAAATTGATAAATCTTATTGCAGACTGATTAGGAAAGAAATTGCTAATATTAGAAATGAGAGAGGATCCCTTCTCAGCCTTTTGGCTAGGATCAAGTGTAAATATGAGAGAGGTGACACCACTACAGATTCTTCACATATTGAAAATAAAATAAAGAAATATTTTAAATAACTTTATGCCAGTAAATCAACAATTTATATAAAATGGCCAAAGCCCTTGAGAGACACAAACTACCAACGCTCACTCAAGTAGAAATAGCTCCATATCAAAGAAATAATTTGTTTTTAAAACCTTCCCACAACAAACCTCCAGGCCCACATGGTTCGGCTGGAAATTCTTCTAAACATTTAAGAAAGAAATAATACAACTTCCACAGACATTATTCCAGAAATTTGGAAAAGAGTGGATACTTTCCAACCTAATCTATAAGGCCAATTTTATCCTGGTACTAAAACCAAAGCCTTTACTGAAAAAGGATATTGCAGACCAATATGCTTTATGAACATAGATGCTGTCTTAGTCCCCTCAGGCTACCATAACAAAATATCACAGACTAGCTGTCTTAAACAACAGAACTTTATTTTCTCACTGTTCTGGAGGTTGCAAGCTGAGATCAAGTTGCCAGCAGAATGCTGGTGGGGCCTCTCTCTTGGGCTTGCAGACGGCTGTCTTCTTGCATGTCCTCACATGGCCTTTCCTCATGTACATGCACTCCCTGTATTACTCCCTCTTCTTATAAGGACACTAGTCCTATTGGATTAAGATCCCATCCTTATGACCTCATTTAACTTTAATTACCTCATTAAATGCCCTATCTCTAAATATAGTCACATTGGGGGTTAAGGCTTCAACATATAAATTTGGGGGATAGAATTCAATCCATCATAGAGGGAAATATTCTTAAAAACATTTTTTTAGCAAACTGAATTCAACAATATATAAAATGAATCACCACTGAGTGGATTTATTGCAGGGATGCAATGTTTATTTAACATTTAAAAATCAGTCAATGCATTTCACCACATTAACAAATTGAAAAAAAAAAAAAAAACCCACATTTTTCAACAAACAAAAACAAACCACAAACAAACAATGTAACTCAACAAACAAAAAGTACTTGACAAAATTCAGCATGTATTTCTGATAAAAATTCTTAGAAAACTAGGAATAGAGAGAACTTTCCTGAGCTGATAAAAGGCAGTTAGGAAAAAACCCTATAGTTAACCATTCTACTTCAAGCTGGGAGACTGAATGCCTCCCATTAGGATCAGAAATGGAACAAAGTGTCTGCCTTCACTTCTAGTCAGAATGGTACTGGGTGTTCTTGTCAGGGTAATTGGGCAAGAAAGAGGAAAAAAAAGTCATCCAGAGTGGAAAGGAAGAATTAAAGCTATCTTTACTCACAGATGGCATGGTAGTCCATTAAGATGTGATGGACTCTACAAAACCTAGTAAAAGACATAACAGAGAATATACTTCAGTAAGAAGGAGACTTCGAAATCATAAGGCAGATTTCCCAATAAAAAGAAGTTCACAAGAAAAAAAGGTAAACTTTTTGGCCATTTAAAATATGCTAATGCTGAGGAGTTTTGTTTTTCAAAGATTATTTTAATTTTTAAATTAAATTAAATTTTTTTCTTTTTCTTTTTACTTCTATTTTAGGTTCGGGGGTACAGATGAAGGTTTGTTACATAGGTAAACAGGTGTCATGGGGGTTTATTGTACAGATTATTTAGACACCCAGGTACTAACCCTAGTACCCAATAATTATCTTTTCTGCTTCTCTCCCTCTTCCACCCTTCCCCCTAAAGTAGACCTCAATGTCTGTTGTTTCCTTCTTTGTGTTCATAACTTCTCATTATTTAGATCCCACTTATAAGTGAGAACATGTGGTATTTGGTTTTCTCTTCCTGTGTTAGTTTGCTAAGTATAATGGCCTCCAACTCCATCCATGTTCCCACAAAAGACAAGATCTTGTTCTTTTTTGATGACTGCAAATTCTGTAGTACATGTGTACCAGTTTTTCTTTATCCAATCTGCCACTGATGGGCATCTAGGTGGATTCCATGTCCTTGCTATTGTAAATAGTGCTGCAATGACCATTCACATGCATGTGTTTTTATGGCAGAATAATGTCTTATTTAAAAAAAATTATACTTTAAGTTCTGGGATACATGTACAGAATGTGCAGATTTGTTATATAGGTATACACATGCCATGGCGGTTTGCTGCACCCTTCAACCTATCATCTACATTAGGTGTTTCTTCTAATGCTATCCCTCCCATAGCCCCTGACCCCCTGACAGGCCCCAGTGTGTCACCTTCCCCTCCCTGTGTCCAGATATTCTCATTGTTCAACTCCTTCTTATGAGCGAGAACATGCGTACACGCGGTGTTTGGTTTTCTGTACCTCTGTTAGTTTGCTGAGAATGACGGTTTCCAGTTTCATCCAGGTCTCTGCAAAGGACATGAACTCGTCTTTTTTATGGCTGCATAGTATTCCATGGTGTATATAGGCCATTTCTTTATCCAGTCTATCATTGATGGGCATTTGGGTTGGTTCCGAGTCTTTGTTACTGTGAACAGTGCTGCAATAAACATACATGTGCATCTATCTTTAGAGTAGAATGATTTATGATCCTTTGGGTATATACCCAGTAATGGGATTGCTGGTCAAATGGTATTCCTGGTTCTAGATCCTTGAGGAATTGCCACACTGTCTTCCACAGTGGTTGAACCAATTTATACTCCCACCAACAGTGTAAAAATGTTCCTATATATCTCTACATCCTCCCCAGCATCTGTTGTCTCCTGACTTTTTAATGATCACCATTCTAACTGGTTTGAGATGGTATCTCATTGTGGTTTTGATTTGCGTTTCTCTAATGACCAGTGATGATGAGCTTTTTTTCATATGTTTGTTGGCTGCATAAATGTCTTCTTTTGAAAAGTGTCTGTTCATATCCTTCGCCCACTTTTTGATGGGTTTGTTTTTTTCTTGTAAATTTGTTTAAATTCTTTGAAGATTCTGGATATTAGCTCTTTGTCAGATGGATAGATTGCAAAAATTTTCTCCCATTCTGCAGGTTGCCTGTTCACTCTGATGATAGTTTATTTTGCTGTGCAGAAGCTCATTAGTTTAATTAGATCTCATTCATCAATTTTGGCTTTTGTTGCCATGGCTTTTGGTGTTTTAGTCATGAAGTCTTTGCCCATGCCTATGTCCTGAATGGTATTGTCTAGATTTTCTTCCAGGATTTTTATGGTTTTAGGTCTTATGTTTAAGTCTTTAATCCATCTTGAGTTAATTTTTGTATAAGGTGTAAGGAAGGGGTCCAGTTTTAGTTTTCTGCATATGGCTAGCCAGTTTTACTGACACCATTTATTAAACAGGGAATCCTTTCCCCATTGCTTGTTATTGTCAGGTTTGTAAAAGATCAGATGGTTGTAGATGCGTGGCATTATTTCTGAGGCCTCAGTTCTGTTCCATTATTCTATATGTCTCTTTTGGTACCAGTACCATGCTGTTTTGGTTACTGTAGCCTTGTAGTATAGTTTCAAGTCAGGTAGCATTTGTTCTTTTTGCTTAGGATTGTCTTGGCTATGAGGGCTCTTTTTAGGTCCCATGTGAAATTTAAAGCAATTTTTTCTAATTCTGTGAAGAAAGTCAGTGGTAGCTTGATGGGGATAGCACTGAATCTCTACATTACCTTGGGCAGTATGGCCATTTTTATGATATTGATTCTTCCTATCCATGAGCAGGAATGTTTTTCCATTTGTTTGTGTCCTCTCTTATTTCCTTGAGCAGTAGTTTGTAGTTCTCCTTGAAGAGATCCTGCACATCCCTTGTAAGTTGTATTCCTAGGTATTTTATTACCTTTGTAGCAGTTGTAAATGGGAGTTCACTCATGATTTGGCTCTCTGCTTGTCTATTATTGTTGTATAGAAATGCTTGTGATTTTTGCATATTGGTTTTGTATCCTGAGACTTTGCTGAAGTTGCTTATCAGCTTAAGGAAATTTTGCGCTAAGACAATGGGATTTTCTAAATGTACAGTAATGTCATCCACAAACAGAGACAATTTGACTTCCTCTCTTTTTATTTTAATATCATTTATTTCTTTCTCTTGCCTGATTGCCCTGGCCAGAATTTCCAATACTATGTTGAATAGGAGTGGTGAGAGAGGGCATCCTTGTCTTGTGCCGATTTTCAAAGGGAATGCTTCCAGCTTTTGCCCATTCAGTATGATGTTGCCTGTGGGTTTGTCTTAAATAGCTCTTATTATTTTGAGATATGTTCCATCAATACCTTGTTTATTGAGAGGTTTTAGCGTGAAGGGGTGTTGAATTTTATCGAAGGTCTTTTCTGCGTCTATTGAGATAATCATGTGGTTTTTGTCATTGGTTCTGTTTATGTGATAGATTTTGTTTATTGATTTGCATACGTTGAACCAGACTTGCATCCCAGGGATGAAGCCAAATTGATGGTGGTGGATAAGCTTTTTGATGAGCTGCTAGATTTGGTTTACCAGTATTTTATTGAGGATTTTTGCATGAATATTCATCAGGGATATTGGCCTGAAGTTTTCTCTTTCTGTTGTGTCTCTGCCAAGTTTTGGTATCAGGATCAGGGTGGCCTCATAAAATGACTTAAGAAGAATTCCCTCTTTTTCTATTGGTTGGAATAGTTTCAGAAGGGATGGTACCAGCTCCTCTTTATACCTCTGGTAGAATTCAGCTGTGAAACTGTCTGGTCCTGGGCTTTTTTATTTTGGTTGGTAGGCTATTAATTACTGCCTAGGAGGTTGCATATGTCCAGGGATTTTTCCATTTCTTTTAGATTTTCTAGTTTATTTGCATAGAGATGTTTATAGTATTCTCTGATAGTAGTTTGTATTTCTGTGAGATCAGTGGTGATATCTCCTTTATCATTTTTTATTGCGTTTCTTTTATTCTCTCTTGTCTTCTGTATTAGTCTGGCTAGCAGTCTATCTATTTTGTTAATCTTTTCAAAAAACCAGCTCCTGGATTTACTGATTTTTTTTGAAGGGTTTTTCATGTCCATATCTCCTTCAGTTCTGCTCTGATGTTAGTTATTTCTTGTCTTCTGCTAGCTTTTGAATTTGTTTGCTCTTGCTTTTCTAGTTCTTTTCATTGTAATTTTAGGGTGTCGATTTTTTATCTTTCCTGCTTTGTCCTGTGGGCATTTAGTGCTATAAATTTCCCTCTAAACACTGCTTTAGCTGCATCCCAGACATTCTGACACGTTGTGTCTTTGTTCTCATTGGTTTTAAAGAACTTACTTATTTTTGCCTTAATTTCATTATTTACCCAGTAGTCATTCAGGAGCAGGTTGTTCAGTTTCTATGCAGTTGTGTGGTTTTTAGTGAGTTTCTTAATCTTGAGTTCTAACTTGATTGCACTGTGGTCTGAGAGACTCTTTGTTACGGATTTCCATTATTTTGCATTTTCAGAGGAGCGTTTTACTTCCAATTATGTGGTCAGTTTTAGAATAAGTGTGATGTGGTGCTGAGAAGAATGTATATTCTGTTGATTTGGGGTTGAGACTTCTATAGATGCCTATCAGAGCTCAGTTCAAGTCCTGAATATCCTTGTTAATGCTCTGTCTTGTTGAACTGTCTAATATTGACAGTGGGGTGTTAAAGTCTCCCACTATTATACTGTGGGAGTCTAAGTCTCTTTGTAGGTCTCTAAGAACATGTTTTATAAATCTGGGTGCTCCTGTGTTGGATGCATATATATTTAGGATAGTTAGCTTTTCTTGTTGCATTGATCCCTTTACTGTTACATAATGCCCTTCTTTGTCTTTTTTGATCTTTGTTGGTTTAAAGTCTGTTTTATCAGAGACTAGGATTGCAACCCCTGCTTTTTTTTTTCTTTCTTTCTATTTCTTGGTAAATATTCCTCCATCCCTTTATTTTGAGCCTATGTGTGTCTTGGCACTTGAGATGGATCTCCTGAATACAGCACACCCCTGAGTCTTGACTCTTTATCCAATTTGTCAGTCTGTGTCTTTTAATTGTGGCATTTAGCAAGTTTACATTTAAGGTTAATATTGTTATGTGTAAATTTGATCTGGTCATTATGATGCTAGCTGGTTATTTTGCCTATTAATTGATGCAGTTGCTTCATAGTGTTGATGGTCTTTACAATTTGGTAATGTTTTTGCAGTGGATGGTACTGGTTTTTCCTTTTCATATTTAGTACTTCCTTTGGGAGATCTTGTAAGGCAGGCATGGTGGTGACAAAATCTCTCAACATTTGCTTGTCTGTAAACGATTTTATTTCTCCTTCACTTACAAAGCTTAGTTTGACTAAACATGAGATTCTGGGTTGAAAATTCTTTAAGAATGTTGAATATTGGCCCCCAATCTCTTCTGGCATGTAGGGTTTCTGCAGAGATCCACTATTAGTCTGATGGGCTTCTCTTTGTGGGTAACCCAACTTTTCTCTCTGGCTGCCCTTAACATTTTTTCCTTCATTTCAACCGTGGTGAATCTGATGATTATGTGTCTTGGGCTTGCTCTTCTCAAGGAGTATGTTTGTGGTGTTCTCTGTATTTGCTGATTTTGAAGGTTGACCTGTCTTGCTGTGTTGGAGAAGGTCTCCTGGATGATATACTGAAGAGTGTTTTCCAACTTGGTCCGATTCTCCCCGTCACTTTCAGGTATGCCAATCAAACATAGGTTTGGTCTTTTTACATAGTCCCATTTTTCTGGGAGGCGTTGTTTGTTCCTTTTCATTCTTTTTTCTCTAGCCTTTTCTTCACACTTTATTTCATTAAGCTGATCTTCAATCTCTGATATCCTTTCTTTGCTTGATCAATTCAGCTATTGATACTTGTGTAGGCTTCACAAAGTTCTCATGCTGTGTTTTGCAGCTCCATCAGGTCATTTATGTTCTTCTCTAAACTGGTTATTCTAGTTAGCAATTCCTTTAACCTTTTTTCAAGGTTCTTAGCTTCCTTGTTTGAGTTAGAACATGCTCCTTTAGCTTGGAAGTGTTTGTTATTACCCACTGTCTGAAGCCTACTTCTGTCAATTTGTCAAACTCATTCTCCATTCAGTTTTGTTCCTTGTGGCGAGGAGTTGTAATCCTTTGGAGGAGAGGAGGCATTCTGGTTTTTGGAATTTTCAGACTTTCGTGCTGGTTTTTCCTAATCTTAGTGGATTTATCTACCTTTGGTCTTTTATGTTGGTGACCTTTGGATGGGGTTTCTGTGTTGACATCCTTTTTGTTGATGTTGATGCTATTCCCATTTGTTAGTTTTCCTTCTAACAGTTAGGCCCCTCTGCTGCAGGTCTGCTGGAGTTTGCTAGAGTTCCACTACAGACCCTGTTGGCCTGGATATCACCAGTGAAGGCTGCAGAACAGCAGAAATTGCTGCCTGTTTCTTCCTCTAGAAGCTTCATCCCAGAGGGGCTCCCACCAGATGCCAGCTGGTGCTCTTCTGTATGAGGTGTCTGTTGATCCCTGCTGAGAGGTGTCTCCCAGTCAGGAGGCATGGGGGTCAGAGACCCACTTGAGGAAGCAATGTGTTTCTTAGCAGAGCTTGAGTGCTGTGCTGGGAGATCCACTGCTCTCTTCAGAGCCAGCAGGTAGGAATGTTTTAGTCTGCTGAAGCTGCACCCACAGCTGCCCTTTCCCCCAGGTACTCTGTCCCAGGGAGATGGGAGTTTTATCTGTAAGTCTCTGACTGTGGCTGCTGCCTTTCTTTCAGAGCTACCCTGCCCAGGGAAGAGGAATCTAGAGAGGTAGTCTGGCTACAGCTGCTTTGCTAATCTGTGGTGGGCTCCACCCAGTTCGAACATCCTGGCAGCTTTGTTTACACGGTGAGGGGAAAACTGCCTAATCAAGCCTCAGTAATATGGATGCTCATCCCGTGATCAAGCTGGAGCCACCCAGGCTGACTTCAGACTGCTGTGCTGGCAGCGAGAATTTCAAGCCAGTGGATCTTAGCTTGCTGGGCTCCATGGGGGTGGGATCCACTGAGCTAGACCACTTGGCTCCCAGGCTTCAGCCCCCTTTCCAGGGCAGTGAACAGTTCTGTCTCGCTGGCATTCCAGGTGTCACTGGGGTATGAAAACCACTCCTCTGCAGCTAGCTCCATGTCTGCCCAAACAGACGCCCAGTTTGGTGATTGAAATCCAGGGCCCTGGTGGTATAGGCACCGGAAGGAATCTCCTGGTCTGTGGGTTGCAAAGACGGTGAGAAAAGCATACTATCTGGGCTGGAATGCACCATTTTTCATGGCACAGTCCCTCAAGGCTTCCCTTGGCTACGGGAGGGAGTTCCATGATCCCTCGCACTTCCTGGGTGAGGTGACATCCCACCCTGCTTCAGTTCACTCTCCATGGTCTGCACCCACTCTCTAACCAGTCCCAATGAGATGAGCCCAGTACCTGAGCTGGAAATTCAGAAATCACCTGCCCTCTGCATCGATCTCGCTGGGAGCTGCAGATCGGAGCTGTTCCTATTCAGCCATCTTGCCAGCCACCTTTTTTTCTTATTTTTGAGAATGGAGTCTCGCTCTGTCACCCAGGCTGGAGTGCAATGCTGCGATCTCAGCTCACTGCAACTTCCTCCTCCCGGGTTCAAGCTTCAGCCTCCTGAGTAGCTGTGACTACAGGCATGCACCACCATACCTGGCTACTTTTTTTTTTTTGTATTTTTAGTGGAGACAGAATTTCACCATGTTGACCAGGCTGGTCTTGAATTCCTGACCTCAGGGGATCCACCTGCCTCGGCCTCCCAAAGTAGAACTAAAACACTAGGCAATGTGATAAATTGGCAGATGAGCAGAGATGTACTTAGGATAAAAACCATTCTAAAATTCTTGTATTGTCTGGGAAGAAATTAAACTATTAACTTTACACTTTGTAAAGTCTAGTATGCACGTTAAAATGTGACAGTAGCTAATAAAAATAACAGGACTAGAATGTGTAATTCTGAACTAATAGAGAGCAAGGGAGGAGGATGAATTAAACCTGGATACATACAATGACAAGTAAAAAAGAAGAAATAAAGAAAGGAAAGGTACAATAAATTCAGGATAAAAATAGAATGACAAAATAGGTCCAAATATATCAACATTTACAATAAAGTTAAAGTGATTCTTTCTAGAGAAAAACAACTTTTTTCAAATTAGATTTTTAAATCTATTTATATTGCTTTTACAAGATGATCACCTAAACATAAAGAATAGAATGAAAGTAAAAAGAAATATGTTTTCATCAAATTATTAATAAAGCGATACTCATATTAGACAAAATATGTTGTTAAGCTTGAAAGCACTAATAGGAATAAAAAGCATAATTACTCAATAAGAAAAAGAAAATACTGAGTAGGAAGGCAAAATAATAAAATAATAGATGATATTTCTCAAAACCAAAAAACATAGTATCAAATAGATAATACAGAATCTGGTCAAATTTGATGACATTTTTCACAGAGATTAATAAACCTGTAATACAGCAGGAGATCTTCATGGACCTCTGTCATAATTGATGAGCTAAGTTAACTGAATAAGCTTAATCTAATAGCTATATGGAGAGAGCGCTGCAACAAACCAGGAAACAGTCATGATTTTCGACCACTTGGGAAATGTATAAAGATAGAAATTTCAGCAAATACCAATGCATTATTATCATATAGACCATATTTTCTGACCACAGTGGAATAAAATTAGATATCGCTAGGTAGAAGGCAAAAAGTCCTAAGCAAACATCAAAAATAACAAAACATAGCAAACTAAAAAGACCCCTTAAAATTTTATGGATCCAAAGAAGTTATCATGAATATTACCAAAGACTTAGAATTTTGTAACAATATAAGTATTGCCTGTCAAAAGCCATGGAATAGAGCTGGAGCCATACTTAGGGGAATACCGGTAGCTTTAAGTGTGTATGCAGTTTCAAAAAGTTAACAACAGAAAAATAGAATAATCCCAAAGTAAGAAGAAAATAAATAATTAAAAGAGAAAGTTAATGAAGTTGTGTGTATCACACACACAACTACACACATAGCACACACACACACACACATACATTTATACCAAAAGCTAGGTTTTGAAAAGACAAGTTATAGAATGGTGCATTCCACCAATGAGCTTGATGACTTAAGGAGAGAATGCACAGATCACCAATATTAGAGAAGGAGGAAGGTGTTGAGGTTGGAACAGGCTGGGAAAGGTCAGATTTTGAAGAACTTGTACAGTATGCCAAAGATTTGGGGCTTTATTCAGAGCAGTGGGAAACCTTAAAAGTTTTTAAGTAGATAGTAAATATGTGGATGGCAGAGGGGATGGTGGGTTGGGAAGGAGTGAGTTGGACTAATGGGAGACACCAGTTGCAGAGAGGACTGCAGAGGCCCAAGCAAAAAATGATGGTGGCATTCATAAGGGAAGAAGCAGATGGAATGAAGACCTTGGAGGCTCAACAGAAAGGTGGATCGTAGAACAAATGAGATTTGGTGTTGGATAGTGCATCAGGTCTGATCGGGAGGCAGAAGTCACACAACAATTTGGACTGAAAAAGTTTAACATAAAGAATTCTTGCCAGGCATGGTGGCTCATGCCTGTAATCCCAGCACATTGGGAGGCCACGGCGGGTGGATCACCTGAGTTCAGGAGTTCAAGACCAGCCTGGTCAATCTGGTGAAATTCCGTGTCTACTAAAAACACAAAAAATTAGCCTGTATGTTGGTGTGTGCCTATAATTCCAGGTACTCAGGAGACTGAAGCATGTGAATCCCTGGACCCGGAAGGCGGAGGTTGCAGTGAGTCAAGATTGTGTCATTGCACTACAGTCTGGGCGACAAAAGCAAAACTTTGTCTCAAAACAAAACAAAACAATTCTTTAATGGGGGAATAATTACAAAGGACAAAAACTAACTTTAAAGAATACTCTGGGGATGAGTAAAAATACCCAAGGAGGGTGGAAACTTGGAGGGCCCTTCACCAAGACTGGGATTCAGACCTAGTTGGAGAGGGCGTGGCTACTACCCATTACACGTCGCAAAGGAGAGGCCAGGTGTTGCTGGCTGTCCAATGCTATGAGTTGCACTCCCCAGAAGTGCAGCTGGGCAGAGCCCTGCTGGGCACCCCCATCCCTACCTCTGCATGTCATTTCTGAAGCTGTGTCACTCACTAGCAGGAGGAACGGACCAGCACCAGCAAGACAACCCCTTCCTGCTGCTGCGTCCCTCCAGCGTCCTCTGTTGACAGTTGAACCTGGTACCAGTTGCAGTCAAGAAATGCTTACAGCTCGCATTTTGCTGAACAAGAAATGAAAGACAGGTTTGGAGCTGAGAGGCATTCAACTGCTAACTGGTACAGATGCGACACAGGGAACCCATGATGACTTCTAGGAAACTGGTCAAGTTCCTGAGAGGACAGTTGGTGGCATTTTAGGAGATGGGAAGTTTTTCCCTTGAGGAAAAACTCTAGAGAAAGCAGAGGAATGGTGTTGGCATTTTGAAAATGCTGAGTTGAATGGGCATTTGAGAAATGCCCAGTGAAATGACAAATGGGCAGATAGTTTCTCAGGGGCCTGGGGCCTGGAGCGGGGCTGGGCTGGATTGAGAGAGAGGCGGGTCCCCAGCTGTGCTATGCACACCTCAGGTTGGAGATGCAGCATAGGTAAAAGTGCTGATAGTTCAGCATTTTTAACAAAGTATTGGGGACTGCATTTAGATTGAGCCTGGTGTTTTGCATTTCAATGGACAAAAATGTCGCTGTCACAGCCAACTTGGGGCTCATTCATTGCACATACCGTGAAGGCAGCTGTGTGGCAGTGAGGCCACAGGGGAGGAAGCATGGATAGAGAGAGAATCCTGAGTAACTTTGACTCCACAGGTTTTTCATAAGGAAAGGCTGAACAAAAACAGCCAAGGGGGCCAGAGAAAGAGAAAGGAGAGAGTGTGAGATCAGAGGAGATGGGCGAGTTCCAGTGAAGACACAACGGCCCACGGTGTCACAGAAGACAAGACTGCAAAGACGCCCTTAGTGTCGGCGACCCAGAGACCTGTGCTGGGGCCCGTGCTGACTTGTGGCTGGAGAATTTTCAGTGGAGGTGGAGGCAGAGGCAGAGAGTACTGTGGGCCAAGGGATGGGGGCAGGAGAGGCAATCTGTGGTCATGTTTGCCTGTGAATGAGAGGAGAAAGGATGAGAGTAACTGCAGAGAGGTGTGAGGCTGAGGCAGGGTTTTACTTTGACTGGGTGAAGTAGCATATTGATGGTGATGAGACTGCAAAGGGTGGCACGTGGAAGTTACATACTGTCACGAGTGTGAGGGAGGGAAGACTGCATGGGGCTCGCCTAGAGCCAGCAGTCGGATATGGCTTAGGACTTTCACCAGCTGGGAGGCCTATAAATGTCATTTGGATGCCTTCCAGGGATGAGCCAGGGGACACAGATGGATTTAGTGAGGATGATAACAGATAGTTCTCTTTTTAAGCAAGGTCACATGGAAGTGCATGGTGTGTGTGTGGTGTGCATGTGTGTGTGTGTTAATAGTTGCCAGATCCCAAGTTACAAACTGAAATCACGTGCAAAAAGGTGAATGTGGCTGTGGGGGCTGAATCGGAGAATGGAAGGCTAAACATTGACTACGACCTTCAGTTCTGGCCTGTGAGCAGTAAGAAGATATCATTAGCATAGTCTGACTTTCTCTTTTTTTATTTCCATCTGCGGTGATTTCTCAGCATGTCTTCCAACAGGCCGCCGTGGATTTCGGCACCAGTCACCGGCTTCTATTGGCACATAAAACGCATCTCCCCACTCCTAGCTCTCCAGAGTGCCACACGTCTGGAAGCAGCCTCCTAATGCTCCCAGCTCCCTTTGGGTTGTGGATTTGTCTGTTTTGCATTTATAGTTCTGCCAAGTTTTGGGCATATTTTTGTTGATTTATATTTCACTTTATCAGTCTGTTCAGGGTTTCCTTCCCTAGCTTGTTCTCAGATGTGGCCAAGCCTCGCTCTTCACCAGGAAATGAGTGGCTCTGTCCTGGCTGTGGGAACACGAGCAAGGTTGTGCTACCTCCCTTCACCCAAGACTCACACCCTCTGCTGCAGTGTGGGGTGTCTGAACAGTGGCCCTCCTCCCTCCAGAATCTCTCGGGGTGGGGGGCAATAAAGGACGTGTGAAGACATTGTACTTACAAAGCTATGCACACCTCAGGTTGAAGATGCTGTGTAGGTAAAGGTGCTGATGGTTCAGCATTAATAAGGCATTGAGGACTGCATTTAGACTGCAGCTGGTGTTTTACGTTGTAGTGGACAAAAATATTGCTGTCACAGCCGACTTGGGGCTCATTGATTGCATGTTTTTGTATAAATGTGTATGAGCCAGAGCAGAGCAGGATGCTGAGGTCCTGCCTTTCCGGGTGTCTCTGGAGGCAAATCACACTGTTGGGCTATCAGGTGTCTGGGTGAGATTGTCCTGTAGCCTGCCCCTCCATTCCAGAAGCTTCCTAAGGTTTGACTTCCAGAAAAGACCAAAAGCCAGCTGACATTAGGAGCCCCAGCCCCACTGCGTGCCCCGCTGGCACATTCAGCCAGACCTTGCATGTTTGTATTCTTCTGATAACACTGGGGGAATCTGGCAGCGCTAACTGGAACGTGCACTCCATTAACTAATTCAGATCCTAGAAGGTGCCAGGGACTTTCCTAGGAGTTGGGGTGCAAAGACAGAGTAGTTGTGGCTCCTGCCCTTGAATGGTTCTTGGTTCTTGGGGGAGACGGTCCACAAAGCACTGCAAACAGTACCTGAGAGAGGCATGTGCACAGTGCCATGGACACAGATGAAAGAGCAGCTGATCTGGAACTGATGAGACAGAATGATGGGATGGGAGGGGAGCCAGGGAAGGCAGTCTGGGCCTGGAAGGATGATGAGAAGCTCATTATATGGGGAAAAAAAGAGAAACGGCATTCCAGGCCAAGGTGAAAATGGGTAAAAATACAGAGGGGGACTATGCACGGAGTGGGCAGAGAAGAGGTAGCATCCTATGAGACAGGGAAATGGAGGGATGGAGTGAGGGAGGCTGATGGAAATTAAAACCAGAGGGAGTGTTTGATGCCCAGTTTGAAGAGAACCTGATGACTGAGTTCCCTCTTCAGCAGCAGAAGCTGGAGAAGGATTCTGATCAGCGGCATGACCGAGGGAAGCTGTGAATGCCAGTGGATTAGAGAAGGTGAAACTGCGGGAAGCAGGGTGTAGCTGCAGGGTTCCTGGCTCCCCTATCTGTGGGTGAGCTAACGGGGGCTGCAGCACCTTTACCATGGAGCTCCGTGAGGGCCTGCATTTCTGAAAGCTGCTCTGCTCTGTATCATTCTGGGAGAGCTCAGCATGCCGGGGAGAGTCCTGTGGGCTCGGGGCAGCTCTGAGAGGCCCTGCAGTTCAGGGTGCCTGCTGGAAGCTGGGACTTCCCCATGAGGGGCCGGGGAGACTCGAGTAGCCAGGTGTTCTGGTCATGTCCTCCTTAGCACACCTAGGTGAGCACGTGATTTAAGGAGAAGCATCTTCAGTTTCATGGAAAGGAGAAGGCCATCACCTTCAAGACAGGAGCCAATTTCAAAGCTGCTTTCAAATGCTGATTTCATCAGCTTCTCATAGAAGAGTGTTTGCTGTAGACTCTTGTAACCAATTCAAATCAGCAGCTGCAGGACACTCTTTTGGTGTGCACACATTTTTCATAATTAAAGCAAGGAAAGGTCATAACCCTTTCCTGCCAAATGGTGTTTCTTTTGGGATCCCTTCAGGCAGAAACATCCTACTCTCTTTCATTTATGATGCTTCTGAGCAAACTCAAAATAAAACTAAAAAAACTGATGGCCGTAAAGGGAACCCCAAGACACCAGGTGGCCCCACATCATGAAGAGTGGATTCCGAGTAGGGTTGGTTAGAGGCAGTTATGCTGGCTGCTCTACGTTTGAAAATGATTGTTTTGTGGAAAGGCTCTGTGACAACCATATGCTAACAAGAATATCAGTCAGCCTAAGTGCCACCCAGCAGAGGGTGGCATCATCCTGTGTCCTCCCATAGCCTAATGCCACCACGGGTGGGGGAATGGGAATGAGTAACTGCTCTGTTATGAGATAGGTGAGAACACAGACCTAGCTCTGTTCTTAAAGGAGGAAAATCACCTATTTTTTCCCTCCAATATATACCATGGCAAACTGGAGACACTAAAGTAAAAGAACTGTCAGCACAAGTGTCACGTCATAGCAGGAGCTGGCACAGCCTCACCAGCCCATGCCCGACCCGTCTAGGTGTGCTGCTGAGTCTGGGTTGGGGTAAGGGCATGGGGGTAGCCGGGTGGGGAAGCGTGGGTGGGGGGTGTGGGAGTGGCTGGGTGGGGAAGCATGGGTGGGGGATGTGGGGGTAGTCGGGTGGGGAAGTGTGGGTGGGAACGTGGGGATAGCTGAATGGAGAAGCATGGATGGGGGGGTGGGAGTGTGGGGATGAAGAAGCATGGGTGTAGGGCATGGGGGTGGCCAGGTGGGGGAAGCATGGATGGGGGATGTGGGCGTGGCCGGGTGGGGACGTATGGGTGGGGGGTGTAGGGGTGGCCAGGTGGGGAAGCATGGGTGGGGGATGTGGGCGTGTCCGGGTGGGGAAGCATGGGTGGAGGGTGTGGGGGTGGCCAGGTGGGGGAAGCATGGGTTGGGGATGTGGGGGTGGCCCAGAGGGGAAGCATGGGTGGGGAATGTGGGGTTGGGAGTATGGGGATGAAGAAGCGTGGGTGTAGGGCATGGGGGTGGCCTGGTGGGGAAGAGAGGGCAGGGAGGTAGTGGGTGTGGGGGTGGGGAAGATGGCAGGACCCAGGGAGGGGGTCCCCCTGCAGCTGAGCCACCACTCCTGGCTCTGTGGAGCATGGCAAGGTCTGCCTGTGCAGAAGTGCATTGAATAAATTAAGCCCCAGTCAATCAAGAAGGTTCTGGTTGAATTCTGGTGCCTTTGGAGGCACTTTCTTTAGGAAAGGATGCTGCTTCTCTTTTTTCACCAGTCAGCATGATTTGGGCCCTGAGGTGCCCAGAGAGGAACTGACAGCTTGTCCCACCCCTGCCCAACAGGAAGCGTCAGCCACTTGTTCCATCCTGTGCTTGTCTGCCTGCATCTCTGTGATGAGACGCATTTGAAGAGTCCTGGGCCTGAAAGCAACTCACGGTCCAGGAATATGCCCAGGCCTTGGGTGACGCTCTGTCTCAGTAAATGGCTCTGGCTGGCAGGTAGTGGGAGGGACCCAGATGGGGCCCCGTGGCTGCCTTTGTGCTCCTTAAATCCCCTTGTCTAGGGTCAGCCTGGAGTCTGGCGTGGGGTAAGGACAGGAGTGCCCACATCTGCCAGGGAAATGCCCCTTGGAGGAGGGGGCAACTGGCCCCCCATGCCACACTGCATGCCCCATCCTCTAAGCCGCAGGATGCGTGTGCGTCAACTGAGCACAGAGGGAGGGTCCCAGGCTGCCCTCCATACTAAAATGCCCGGGAGCCCAACCCTTCGCAGACAAGATCCTCCCTTATTAGGAAGCGCATGTGACTTCTCTAGCGGCTTATTCCCACTTCCTTTGTCCTCAGTAAGGATGGAGGATGCCTGGAGGACGGCTGGCCTCCTCCCACAAGAACGGTGCTCATCATTAGCCATGGTAGCTTCAATGCTCAAAACTCCTTTGCAAAAGAGGTACCAGACAAATTACACTGTGTTTCCAGCCACACACATTTGCTTCTCTATTTGTCTCAACATCTTGGCTCCTTCCTTAGAGATAAGCACAGGGAACCCAGAGAGACACATAAATTATCTGGCTCTTTTATTACTCCGGTTCTCATAATAGGCTACATTGTGTGACCCGACCTTATCTTTTCTAGGTAATTTATGTTGTGGCAGTAATAATTCCTCCTAACAGAAACAGCCCTTAACAGGGTAGGTTTATTAGGAGAGTATTTATGGCTAATCAAGCTGCCACAGACACTCCTGGGTGCCAGGGAGCAGATCCTACGGGGGATGGCGGGCATGGGAGAGAGCATGTGTTTCTGAGGGCAGGAGACCCTCCTGCGTCCGGTCGTGGACTCACGCCCAGCAGTGTTGAAACAACAGACTGAGACACTTCCCTCCTCTGGACCGAACTTGTGTCAGCTAGTAAGGGGACGGGCTGAATTAGGCGACCTTCATGCCCTGTGATTGTGAATCTGAGGGCATGCTGTGTGCACAGGAACGGGCATGGGTGAAGGATCCCAGCTCTCCGAAGCCTCAGCGCCCACCCACCAGTCATGAAGCTGATAGATACTTTAACTTAGCCCAGCAGCTAAATCGGAAAGTAAAAGTAAATTAGACAACCCAAAGCATCATGTCGTGTGTGTGTGTGTGTGTGTGTGTGTGTGTGTGTGTGTGTGAGAGAGAGAGAGAGAGAGAGAGAGAGAGAGATTGAGGGAGAGAGAGCTCTCAGCGTCTGTCCCTGACCTACACTGAGAAAGCCATTAGGGAAAAACACACTAACAGGAGGCCATCTGTGAACCAGAAAGTGCCCGTCATTCATCACCTCCCCTAAGTGTGTCTGCTTCCACTCTGGGGAGACTATCAACAGTCTTCCCGCTCAGGGATCCTGTCCATCTCCCAGCCACAGATCCCTCGGCAAATACAGCTGGGAAGAAATTATTCTCACAGTCAGCAGTGACACAACCTTCTTGGAAACCATTTTAGCACAGTTCCGCCCTCCCCCTTGCTGAGGTGCTGGGTCAGTCTGGACCCCAGGGAAGTCAACTCCAACTAACCTGGCCCTCCCCACCCCTGCATGTACTGGGAGAAGGAACTGCAGCTCTTGCTTTCTCAGTAGGTGGCCGCTCATGTCCAGCGACGTTCTGACTCCCCAGAGGAGCTGGGGCTCATGCTGTCCCGCCAGTTAGGGGCAGACAGGATTAAGTGTGTGTCCATTTCAACGAAATCACAAATAGTTACTTATCTTTGGTCAGTGATGGCTTCACTACCATCACCGCAAAGATGCAGGCTTTGTGCCACCCACTGGAAGGTAGTTTTTGGTGACTGACCGTGGAATTATTTAAGATACAGTGCTGAGGTCTGCCTCTTCCTTCATTTCCTGTTTAACTGCAGCATTTATATCCAAAACCCCAGCATCACCCAGTATGCCCATGTAACAAACTTGTGCATATACTCCCTACCTCTAAAATAAAAGTTGAAATTATGTAAAATTTTAAGATGTGAAATTTTAAAAAATTAGTTTGGAGACCCCTGCATACAATTGATAACTTGAAAGGGAATAGTTTCAAGAGAAATTCTGAACTAGTAAAACAAAAAGGAAGACATGAGGGATAGCAAGAAAATATTCTTGTTTCCAACAATAAAAAAAATTATATGGCAGAAAACTAATAAAGGCTTGAGACATGGATTCAAACTACTTACATGGCCAGGGGGAAAAAGATTAAAAATATAAAGTAGACCTGGACGATATGGGCCCAAGGTACCTTGCAGAGACTAAGATACATATTCTCTGGGAAATTACCCCACAACCAAGACCTTAAAGAAATCCCTTAGTTAAAGTCTCAATGAATATAATCTCAAAATCAAAAACACCACAAAGACATGGTAAAACAAATGGAATCATCAGAAATTAGAAACTAAAGTTAATACACAAACATACTTGTGATACTGGAATTAACATATACTAATATGAAATAGTATCTCATAGGTTTAGAGAAATAAAAAGTGAATTAAAATTATGAGTAACATAAAAAAGCTAATACACATCTCCACATCTTTAATGGCTTTATTGATATATAAACCACATGCCATACAGTTCACCCATTTAAAGTGTACATTAAATGACTTGGTATATTCACAATTATGCAACCATCATCACAATCTAATTTTAGAACATTTCAAGATCCTCAAAAGAAACCCTATAGTTATTATCGGTCACTCCTGATCTTTCCTAACCCCCAAGTGCTGGACATTATTAATTTTGTCTCCATAGGTTTATCTCTTCTGGATAATTTATGTGAAGGAATAATAGATTATGTGGTCTTTTGTGACTGGCTTCTTTTACTTGGCATTATGTTTTCAAGGTTCACTTATTTTATAGCATATATCACTACTTGATTCTTTTTTAATTGCCAAATAATATTCCATTCTATGGATACATCACATATTATTTGTCTACTCAGTAGTTGATGGACATTGGGACTGTTCTAATTTTGACCATTATGAATAGTGCTGCTATGAACATTCATGTACAAGACTTTACGTTGTATGTTTCCATTTCTTTTGGATATATACCTAGAATCAGTATTGCTGGATCACGTGGTAACTATGTTTCCTATTTGAGGAACTGTCAAAATTTTGCTGCACCATTTTACATTAGAATTTGCTGAGTAAATTCTTCATTCAGCAGTCATTTTACACTAGAATACATTGAGTAAATTCTTTATTCAGCAATATGTGAGACTTTCAGTTTCTCCATTTCCTTGCCAACACTTGTTATTTGTTGTCTTTTTTGTTATAACTATTCCAATTGGTGCAAAGTGGCATCTCATTTTGGTTTTGATTTGTATTTCTCTAATGATTAATTATATAATGAGTACTTTTTCATATGGCCATTTGCACATTTTCATTGTAGAAGTGTCTGTTTAGATCTTTTGTCCATTTTTAATTTGTATTTTATTATTGATTTGCAAAAGCATATTATATATTCTAGATATAACTCTCTTATCCAAATATAAGATTTGCAAACATTTTCTCTCATTCTGAGGTCTTTTCACATTTTTAGTCATGCCCATTGAATTGCAAAGGCATTTTAATATTGATGAAGTCCAATTTATCTATTTTACTTTTTTACGTGTGCTTTCGGTGTCATATTTAAGATACCATTGCTTAACCCAAGATTATGGAGATTTGCGCCTAAGCTTTCTTCTAAGAGTTTTATAATTTTAGCTCTTACACTTACATTTATGACCAGTTTGAGGTTTTTTTTTTGGTATGGAGTACAGTAGGGTCTCAGGTTCATTCTTTTGCATTGAATATCCAGTTGTCTAAGCACCATTCGTTAAAAAGACTAATCTTTCCCTCATTAAATTGTCTTGCTTGCTTTCCTTGTTGAAAATTAATTGACCATAAATGTAGGGGTTTATTTTTGGACTCCCAGATCTACTCCATTGATCTGTTCTTATAGGAGTACTACATTGACTTGATTACTGTAGTGCTGTAGTAAGCCACAAAATCAAGAAGTATGAATCTTCCATGTTTATTTTTCTCCTTCAAGATTATTTTAGCTTTTCTAGGTCACTGCCATTTCCATGCAGATTTCAGTATTATTTTATCATTTCTAGAAAAAAGCCAGTAGGTATTTTGATAGAAATAGCCTTGAATCTGTGGGTGATGGGTTCAGTATTCTAAATTAATATTAACCAATATTGTTTAATATTGACTTATATATTGGTTAATATTGAATTAATATTGATAACATGACAATACTAATTATAGAATTAATCAATATTAACTCGAGGCATTTATCAATTTATTTTTGTCTTCTATTTCTTTCAATAATGTTTTGTAGATTTCAAGTTCAAACTGTGTACTTCTTTTGTTTGCTTTATTCCTAAGTACTTTATTTCTTTAATGTTATTGTAGATGGAATTATTTTTAAAAATTTTGTTTTTGTATGGCTCAATGTTTGTAAATATTGCATTCTGCAAATTTGATCAACTTTTCTATTAGATCTAATCTTTTTTGAGTGTATTTAGAATTTTCCGTATACAAGATATGTCATCTGTAAATAGAGATAGTTTCACTTACTTTATTTCAGTGTAAGCATCTTTTCATTCATTCATTCATTCACTCATTCATTTCTTTTTTTCTCATTGTCTTGGCAAGAATCCAGTACAATGCGAATAGAAGTGGTCAGAATGCACATCTCTGTCTTGTTTCCTGAACTTAGAATAAAAGCATTTAGTTTCCCATCATTAACTGTGAAGTTAGTTGTGAGTTTTTCATAGATAATCTTTACCAGATTGAGAAAATTCTCTACTTTTCTAATTTATTGAGTCTTTTTATTATGAGAAATTTAGAATTTTTCAAGTGCTTTGTCTTTATTTATTAAAATAATCCCATGGTTTTTGTCTTTATTAATATGAATTACTATTTGAATTGATTTTCAGATGTTAAATCTTGCATTCCTTGAATAAACACTACTTAGTCATGCTATCTGATTGTTCTTATATATTTTCTGGATTTCTTTTGCTATTATTTTGTTGAGGATTTTTATATGTGTATTTGTAAGTGCTTTGTCTATAGTTTTCTTTTTGTGTGTGATCTTTTTGTATGGTTTTGGTGTCAAGATAATACTGAACTTGTAAAATATGTTGGAGTGTTTTCTTCTCTTTTATTTGTTTGGAAGAGTTTGTGAAGAATTGGTGTTGATTCTTCATTAAATTCTTTGATAGAATTCACCATTGAAGCCATCTGAGCTTCAGCTTTTCTTTGTGGATAGTTTTGAATTACTAATTCAATATTTTTACCTTTATAGGTCTATTCAGATTTTATTTTTGTTTTTCAACTTTTATATTAGAATCAGGGGTACGTGTGCAGGACTGTTATAAAGGCATATTGTGTGACACTGAGGTTTGAAGTGTGACTGAACCTGTCACCCAGGTAGTAAGCATAGTGCTCAATAGGTAGTTTTTCGGGCCTTCCCTCCCTGCATCCCCTTCATTAGTCCCCAGGGTTTATTTTTCCCATGTATATGTCTATGTATACCCAATGTTTAGCTATTACTTATTAGTGAGAACATGTAGTATTTAGTTCTGTTTCTGAATTAGTTCACTTAGGATTATGGCCTTCAGCTGCATTCATGTTGCTGCACAGGATACAATTTCATTCTTTTTATGGCTGCGTAGTATTTCATGAAATACATGTACCACATTTTAAAAATCCAAACCAAAGCAAACCACCACGGCATGTGTGTACCTATGCAACAATCCTGCAGGATGTGCACATGTACCCCAGAGCTTAAAGTACAATAAAATAAATAAATAAATACAAATAAAAATAAAATCCAATCCACCATTGATGGGTGCCTGGGTTGATTCCATGTTTTTGCTATTGTGTCTATTCATATTTTCTATTTTTTCTTGAGTCAGTCCTAGTAGTTTGTGTATTTCTAGGTATTTGGCCATTTTATCTAGGTTATTTAATTTGTTGCCATACAATTGTACATAGAATTCCTCTATAATCTTTTTTATTTCTCCAATAGTAGTGATGCCTTCAATTATTTTTGATTATTTTGGTAATTTGAATCTTCTGTATCTATTGGTCAGTCTAGCAAAAAGTGTGTCAACTTTGTTGACGCTTTCAAAGAACCAACTTTTGGGTTTAGTGATTTTTCTTGTTTATTCTTCTATTCTCTATTTTATTTATTTCTTTTCTCATGTTTTTATTTCCTTTCTTCTATTTTCTTTGGGTTTAGTGTATATTCTTTCTAATTTCTAAGATGGAATGTTAGTTTAATGGTTTGAGAACACTGAATCCTAACTACTAGACCACCAGGGATGCTTGGTTTAATAAATGGTTTGAGATCTTTCTTCTTTTTCAATTTACAAGCATTTAGAGTTATAAATCTCCCTTTTCCCCAAGGACTGCTTCAGCTGCAGCCCAGAAATTTTTTCTATGTTATGTTTTTATTTTCATTTATCTCAAGTATTTTCTAATTTCCCTTGTGATTTCTCCTTTGAGCTATTGGTTATTTAATAATTTCCACATATTTGTGAACTTCCTAAATTTCTTTATTTCTATTGATTTCCTATATCATTGTGATAGAGAAATATGTCGTATAGATTTAAATCCCTTTACATTTCTTGATCCTTGCTTAGGGTGTAGCAAATCCTGAAGAATGTTCCTTGTGCACTTGAGAAGAACATGTATTCTGTTATTGTTGGTTGGATTGTTTTATAGATGTTTCTTAAGTCTAGTTGGTTTGTAGTGATTTCTAGTCTTCTATATGCTTTTTGATCTGTCTAACTGAAAATGAGGTATGAAAGTCTTCGGCTGATATTTGCAAATTGTCACCATCTTTCTGCAGTTTTGTCAGTTTTTGATTCATCTATGTTGAGGTTCTGTTGTTAGGAGCCTGGGCTTATAATTGTTACAGTATTCTGATGGATTGACCGTATTTATCGTGATAGAATTTCTCCTTATCTCTAGGAAGTTTTTTGCCTTAAAGTCTGTATTATTTGATATTTGTACAGCCATTTCGGCTCTCTTCTTGTTGCTGTTTGTATGGCATGTCTTTTTACACTCTTTCACTTTCAACTTGTTTGTGTCTTTTAATCTAAAGTGACTACTATAGGATTTTGTGGTTCCTGTGGATTTTGTTTGTCATCTGGTGTTAAAATATCTGCCTTTTGATTGGATTGTTTAAAGTATTTCCATTTAATGTTATTATTGATATAGTTGAATTTATGCCTACCATTTGACTTTTTGTTTTTTATGTCTCATTTATTTTTCTCTTCCTCAATTCCTCCTTTACCACTTTCTTTTTCATTAAATGAACATTTTCTGCTTAATATTTTAATTCCTTTAACAAGTTTTTAAACTCCTTTTGAATTATTTTCTTAATGGTTGTTCTAGTGCTTACAATATACATCTTAACTTTAATCTAATTTGTATTTAAATTAATTTAATTTCAGTAAGATATAGAAACTTTACTTCTACATGGCTTTTTTCCTTCCTCCTGTCGTTTCTTTTATTATTGTTGCATATATTGTAACATCTATATAAGTTATTTGTAGAAACATAAGGTTATATTTATTATTTTACATTTTTGGTGTTTTAAAGAAGCTGAGAAAAGAAAATAAAGGAAGTATATATTTACAGAGTTTCTTAATTGTCATTGCTGGTTCTCTTCACTTCTTCCTGTGGATCTGAGTTACTATCTGGTGTCGTCTCCTTTCCCATACAGCTTTTTCCCCATTGATCTCCTTTGTTTGGTATTTTCAAATACACTACATTTGTATGTGCAATAGATCTAATGATACAATTATACCCTTTTTTATGCAATTGTTTTAAAAAAATATACCAAGAGAAGAAAGGAAAAAAAATATGCAGTTATACTCCCTTTTATAATTATCTACATAATTACCTTTACTGGCAATATTTGTTTTATTGTGTGGATTTGAAATACTTCCTGAAGTCATCTACTTTTAGCCTGAGAGATTCCTTTAGGATTTCTTTCAAGGGATACCTAACATTGAGTAATCTCATTTTAAAATTTATTTAGGATTTCTTTATTTAGCCTTCATGTGTGAAAGCGTTTTCCCTGTTGTAAGATTCTTGACTGACAATTTTTTTCTTTCTGTATTTTGAATCCCCCTACCTATGACCTCCATTGTTTCTGAGGAGAAGTCAGCTGTTAGCCTTCTTGGGGTTCCCTTGCATGTGATGAGTCACTTTTTTTTCTGTGTTCAAGGTTTTCTCTTTGCTTTTGCCTTTTGACTAGTTTAGCAACGTCTATTTCCTTGCAGTGTAGAGCCTCTGATGTCTCTGCTATGGGGGTGCAGCCTTGGGAAGGCAAACAGTCTCCCTGGCCAGCATAGGTCTGTAGCTTATTTGGGTGCACTTTGACTCTCTTTCCCTGATCTGCCTGTTAAGCTTCTGGCTGGTCTGCCTCCATTTGTGTCTCACACAGATATTAGACTCCACTAGTTGCTATTTTGTAAGGTAAAAAATACTTTGGTGTATAATGCTTCATAGTTTAATTCAATTAAAGCCATGTCTTTTTGCAAGGACAAGGTGTTCCCATCTTCATGTCCTGCAGTGACCCAAGAAGGGCTCTTCTAAGCAGTCTCTTTCCCTGGCTCTTTTGTTAAACTTCTAGCTGGTATACCATCTTGCTTGCTGCTACTACTGTCATGGAGAGAGCCTCCTCTCACTTATCACTAAAATCTCCATTGCTTTTAACAATGCCCTTAGACATGACACTCCCAAACTATGTAATAAATAATGTCCATTCCTTTAAGGAGAGTTAGGGTCTTCCTGTTCTTAAAATCCCCTTCTCTTTTTGGGCAGAATCTTTATGCCGCAAAAACCAGAGCTGAGGGTGGGGACAGCGGCCCTTTTTTCCTAGAGAGACATCCCTGCTCTATGACTGAGATCTTCTCCTGTTGCCTCTCCCCGCATTGAGCCACCACCCTGCAAGTGAGCTGGGACAGGGGTGATCAGGGTGTCAGGTTCTCAGCCTTATAAGTGGGGCCTGAGTACAGGAAGGGATCCCTGGTACTCTTAGGCATGCCTGCCTGGAATAGAGCCTCTGCAGCACAGAGCTGGGGAGGGCTGTGACATTGGCTGATAACCTCCCCGTCCTGGGTGAAACTATAGCCCTAGACTTGGATCCTGAGGGAGAGGAAGCCCCACCTTCTTGGCCACACCCACCTAGAGTAGAGCTTCCATCCCTAGCTGAGGGTGGGCATGGGAGCTGGTTGTGGCTCAGATGCCACAGATTTTCACTGTTATTACTGAGATTTAGTAGATTTTCTTGAACAAACGTTCCCTATCTACCATATGCCCTTAGGAGAATTCCCAGAGACTTTAAATCATTGTTTTGTGAAATGGTCTCCAGTTAAAAGGTTGTTTTGCTGGGGAGAGGGTTTACTGAGCTCCCCGCAACACCACTTTTCATGTCCCCATCTGCACCGCCCTATGATCCTTTTGAAGCTGGAGCAAAATCTGCCCTCCTCTACTCTTTCAAAAACCATCACAACACAGTTCTACAACTGCACGTTATGAAGGTTTATTCTCTCATATCATATGGCCCCAGAAGTTCTTAGTTTGGATTTTCTAGCTTTTCATTGTCTTTCCTTGCCTTTGGTCAGTCAGCCATTTCTGTTTTATTTTTTTGGCAGCTACCGTCTTTCATGCTTTCTAATTTTCTGATTCAAGGCTGACTGGAAGATTATCAGAACCGTGGGACAATCACAGTAAAAACATTCTGACTGAAAGCCTAGAGAATTCTTCAACAAACCAAGGGCTGGTGCTCCGGGTCATGCCATTCCATGAAGACTACAGAGAGCCCTGTGGCGTCCTGCTTATTTTGGCTTTGATGGCCTTTCAGACACGGGCTCATGGGGAGCTGAGGGGTGCTACACAAGGGATCTGGCAGGCTGCTCCCAGCATCAGCAGTGATGACAGAGCCAGGCAGTCAAGAGACTTGTGAGAGCATTACTATTTTAGCATAGAAAGGGAGCACCTTACCAGGGATGTTTGCAGGGACTGACAGCTAGTCCTTAGGTGAGACAGGAAGAAGGCCAGCCTTTGCACCCAACACAAAGAGATCAGCACTGTCTTTGCAGCTAGTCCGGTCCAAGGCCAAGAATGTCCTGATTCTTATAACTGAGCTGCTGCATTTTCTCTGCTTCTGAATATTGCTGTGGAAAACTGCTGCTCAGAGCGTCTATGCCCTGGAGTGGTATTTCACCTTTCCTGTGTCCTTGTGAGAGATTTGCATATACAGCACCCCCAGCTGGATCCGGGCCCTTGATGACAAGCCTTCCTAATGCTCACTGCCAGCTGTCCAACTGCAAGCGGCTCTGGCTCTGGAGGGTCTTGTCGGTCTTCTGTGCTGTACCACCTTGCTGTGACTGTCTCCTGTGGTCTTACCTATGTCCCTTCCTACAGCTGGTCTGGTGGCCAGTGAACGTGTAACCTCAGTTAGAAGGTATGTTTTAAGCCCTGGCCTCTCCCAACCTACTCGGCCAATGTGCAACCCAGATGCAGTTATTGAAGACGTGGGGGAAACAATCAGTGCTTTTCAAACCCCGGCAGGCATCAGAATCACCTGGGGGCGGAGGGGTGGGGGTGTCTTTAATACACAGATTACAGGGCTCCACCCCCAGGGTTTCTGATTCAGTACGTCTGAGGTGGGGTCAGGAATCTGCATTTCTTTTTTTTTTTTTTTTTGTCTACTTGGAAACAACTTTAATTTTAAGATACTGTTAGAAATAATACCAACTACCACAGTAATAGAAGAGCACTATTTCTATTTAAATTTATTTACAAAATAGAAATAAGATCATACTGTTGACAGTCATAAAGCACAGATAACTCCCCGAAATGTCTTTTTCTTCTTGCCACAACAATTTACACCTTCTTTATTGATGCCATGATTTATAGATTTTGGTTTTTAAATATCTATGACACAGACATTTATCTCCTCATGATAGAAAAGTAAATCACAGGCAAATACTGGATGCATATAGGAAACGCCTGTGCTGCAAATATGCATGTTTTCAGATGTACAAATATGTGAATTTGCAAAGCGCCAAGTAAGTCTGAAACTCAGGGGAGGAAATCCTTTTATGTTCTCTAAAATTTCCCTAAGTGGTCACAAATTACTTTTGTAGTGCTTTGAAGACAGGGAAAATAAGTTTAAAATTCTGACTTGTGACAAATTTCTGCCTGGGAGCAAGACTGAATAGAATAAAGAAGAGATTCTCTCCGAAGTAAGACTTTTTTGTCTGGTTCCTAGGCATGTTTCCTTCGCACTGGACGCCACAGAACCAGAACCCACAAGAGGTTTTCCCTGAATTTTCCAAAATAACTGTGTTCAATTGAGGGCCACTTAGTCAGTTAATCTTTGTCAATTTTAATAACATTTTGGTTTTAACTTTCCATATTATACATGGTAATTTTTGGCATCATTGAAAGAGCTATGCACCCCTGTGATACAGTGACATTACAAAATTAAAACACATTGTAAGATTAAATTATGTAACATTTGTGGGAGACTGTTAAAACCCCAAAATTTAAAAGCAGATAATTTGGTGTTTTATCTAAGTATTTTTTCCTCCCATAGATATGACTTAAAATAATTTTACAATGGCTTAATTCCTCTGAAGCTATATTTTGTCACAAAATGATTGCTTGTCTGAGATCCTTAAGATTAAGTTATTAAACTGCTTGGTGTAGGTTAAAAAACAGAAAGATAGAGAGCTTTCAGATATTTTCAGCCAATATGAATATGAAGATTTCAGGTATCTTTATGTCCAAATCCATTTTAATTACATGAAATTCTATAATCAGAGACAGTTAAAGTGTTGATCTAATCATAGGTTTTGCAACCAGGGTTAAGGCAAAGGGAAAAATTAAAATGTTGCTTATTGGTGTTTTTAGTCTGAAAGATTTATATATATGTGTGTACATTAATATATATAAACTTTGTTAATACATAAAAATATATAAAATATTGTTACTTTATTTACAATAATAAAATATTGTCTTATTTATGTTACCCCTTATATTATGAATATAGAACTTCCTGTGATTCACCTGTATTTCTCTTTATTTTTCATTATATTTTAAGTTCTGCGGTACATGTGCAGGTAGTGCAGAATTGTTACATAGGTATACACATGCCATGGTGGTTTGCTGCATCCATCCCTTCGTCACCTATATTAGGTTAAGAGCTTCTGCACAGCAAAAGAAATAATCATTAGAGTGAACCAGCAACCAACAGAATGGGAAAAATTTTTTGCAATCTACCCATCTAACAAAGGGCTAATATCCAGAATCTGCAAAGAACTAAAACAAATTTACAAGAAAAAAACAAACAACCCCATCAAAAAGTGG